>BGNK01001045.1:0-105832 GCA_003297005.1 Symbiodinium sp. clade A Y106
GTGAGTGGGTGGATGGGTGGGTGGGTGGGTGTGTGTGTGTGTGTTTGGGTTTGGGTGTGTATCAGTGTGTATGTAGGGTGCCCCTGCTGTGTCGCTGTGGTGCAATAGTTCAAATCATGTACAGCAGTGATAAGTCAGAGTAGACAGGGGCATTGTGTACAGTTGCTCGTAGCATTACACGCATTTCACTAAACTAAGTTATACTGTTTCATGTTGTGTTGCTGTGTCCTGACCGCTGCTCACTCCTGCTGCTAGTCAGCATCGTGAGTTTGTCAAGCAAAGTGCGCATTTAGCTATGCGTATACAACAGTATGTACATAGCTAGCCAGCCAGGCTGGTAGTTGAATGAAACAGTGTGCGTGTGTGTATATGTATATATATATATATATAAACACACACAATCATAGAATCATATTATGTAGGTATTTATGCACAGCAATGCCAATGCAGAGGTCCCTGAGTGTTTGCATGTGCGTGAGTACACAGACACACGCATCTATGTATGCCTCCAAATACTTACTTAAAACCATAGATGCGCACATGAGATATGTAAGTGTGACGATGTCGATATTCACGTACGTATATGGACAGAGGCACGTATACATGCAAGTGGGTATGTGTGTAGATGTATGTGCGCCTGTCTGTTGCCTACTCATATCTCGATCTGCGTGTATGTGCATGTACTTGCACTGGATGGGTGGGTGGGTGTGGTGGGGTGGTGGGGTGGTGCAGTGGGTGGGGCGGGAAGAATCTGCATACTTACTGACTGACTGATTTACCGACTTACTTACTTACCCACACTATACATGCTACGGCCAGCCAGCCAGGCAGACGGCCAGACAGACCAGTCAGACATAGGGACAGTCTCAACGTGTGTCAATGTGCACGTTTGTCGGCACAATGCCTGCAGCTACGTAGTCCTCTATTGGCCGTCATGTGTTTAGCTACTCCACACCCTTTATACCCCATTATCTACCAGTAGTGGTACCCAACAAGCGCGGCAACTTCAAGCGCTTGCATAACTACCCAGCAGGGCCCAAGACTTTATGGCTTCTTCGCAGTCTGGAATGACAAGGCAAATGAGCTAGTCATATTTCCCCCTCAATCCCTCTTCACCACCCCAGGCTCTTCAAAACCAGTAGCCGCCAAGTCCTCTGCCTGCCAATAAAAAAACGCATATTAGAGTCTATATAGCCGGCCCCCATTCAAAACGCCTCAACAACGCAATTACATCCTTTTGCAAAAGCAAATTCTGCCCTATATAAATGCTGAAGAATCTTGTCAGCCACTGGAAAACGTAAACTCGTCTCCCGAGGCGGCGACCTCCCTTTCCTCCTCCAGCGCATGATGCTTTGCCTGCAGCGGGGGACTTACGCACTTCTCTGTATGGCTCGTTCCACGAAGACCTTAGCACCATAAGGTGGAGGGGGTTCGGGTTTAGGGCATTCAGGGTTTAGGGTTTATAGAATTCAGGCTTTGCTGCTGCGTCTGCCCAAGCTGGACGTTGGGAACGCCTCTGAACAAGCTCGGGTCTCTGTGAGAGTCTTTGCAAAGAAAACCAACGGATAGGGGCCCTAAAAACTAGACTTAGAACCAGACACTAGTTCGAAGCCTTCTTCACTCACCGTCACAATCCGAAAGGCTCTCAGAAAGCGTCACTTCGCTGCAAGGTCTGATAGGGCGTGAATCGTCTTATACAGGAGTCTGCATGCTCAAAGTAAGCTTTTGGTGGAGTAAGGTAGGGGCCTTAATCATTAGAATAAGGTTTTGGGGCCCACTATACTATAATTATAATAAGGAACCCCCCAAAATAGTATAGGTAATGATTTAGGCCCCTAGCCCCTATAGTAGGTCCGAAAGCACGCCTCGAGAACCACCTGCATCTTGTGAATCGCGTCTCTTTCCTCGCGTTGTTTAGGGCTTAGGGTTGCAAGCCATGAGGTTTGAGGGCCTTGTTGCTTGATACCTCACTTTGCATTCTCCTGACAGTGTGTAGGGGGTTGTTGGCTCAGACGTCAGGATTTCAAGTTGTCAAGGGTCGTCAGAAGCATCAAAACTGCATAGTCAGAACAAGCCGTCTTCGCAGACTTCAGTGACCTGTGCCAATACAATCACTGCAAACAATGCTGTCTCAAGTTGCAAACCATGCTTTCGACTAACGACGGCGGTTATGAGTCGCATTCGTACGGTCGCATCAAGAGTGCAGGGTCGATACTCGCAATAGTCGCATCGTGATGCTGTTACTACTGCTGTTATTTCTTTGAAGGGCTGATAGCTAGAAGGTAGGGATACTTTCCATCGCCCTTGCCCTGCCGTCTGTCTCAGGGTTTCGAGTTCAGGGTCTCGGGGCTCTGTTTGGGGCTCTGGGTGCGAGGGTGGTGTTAGATAAAGAACACGAACCGTCCTAAGCGTGACAGTGATAAGACAAACCGCAATGCGCATCGAATGGTAAGAAGTTCTGTCATGATGTTGATAGTGACACTCATAACGATAATGCTGGTAAGAGCAAGTGAGTTCTCCAGTTCTTACGAATCTTCATGAAACTCGCTGAATGTCGTAGCCCCTGAGTTGGGCTTGGGGCTTAAGCCCAGAATCGGGCACCAGGTATCAACGCCCGAGCAGCGGCACGAGACGTAGTGCAGGGGCCGTAATTCCTTTAACTTAAGGGTCTAGAAGGGATCTAGGATATAGCAGCCTGCATAAGTAGAATAGGGTTTGGGGTATCATGTTATGGTAGATTACAGTCAGGTTTGTTTTGGGCAAACCCAAAACCCATCTACCGGGCCGACCTGGGTAAGAACCTCCCTTTGAGATCGAAGCCAGGCCCACCTTGGAGCTGACGTCAGCATCGATAAATCCAGCAGACGTTGCTCCGAGGGGATACGCAGTTGTTTCGGAACATCAAGAACCTACTGTTAACATAGGCCCTGACAGTACAACTCGTTTGTTGTCCACTGAATCTACCGTATACATGCGGACATTGCAAAAGGGGGATCCCTAATACCCCATATGAATTCCACCTACGTTTGACGTGATATCTGATACCTTGCGTTCCTCAGGAAGCCTACCTCTAAACTGTTCTGGACGACACCCGCACCTTTGGCCCATGTAACGGGAAGCAGCTGACTGCTAAGCCAAATCCAGCATGAGCGGCGCCCCGAAACCCAAACCAGTAACTGCACCACTTAACCAGGGCTAAGATGACTCTTCGCCCCCGAACCCGTAAGCCGCGCACCCCCCGAAACTCTGAACCCCAATGCAGTCCAGAGTTGATTGCGTGAACTCCTGGGGCCAGTGCTCAAGGGCTAGCCGATCCCGTTCCCGCTCAGCCGCTTTCTCCGCTTGGAGGACCTTCTCGGGATTTGGGGATTGGGGTTTAAGGTTTAGGGTTTAGGGTTTAGGGTTTATAGGGTTTAGGGTTTAGGGTTTATAGGGTTTAGGGTTTAGGGTTTATAGGGTTTAGGGTTTAGGGTTTATAGGGTTTAGGGTTTATAGGGTTTAGGGTCTCGGGTTGAAGGCGTAAGGTTTTGCAGGACTTACTTGTCCAGTATCTTACGGGAGCTAAAGGTGAACCTTGGGGGTTATACAGGGATTGTTATAGTAACCCCGAAAAGGTTAAAGGCTTCTTATCTCGACTACTCAGGGGATGTCTTGCAGGTTTAGGGCTTTAGCGTTTTTGAGGCCTTTTGGTGTCCCAAGTTGAACTCCGCAAGCGGATTCAGCCCACTAGCCCAACCGAAAGACTCATTCCCTCTAGAGTTCCCAACTTACAGAAACTCTAAACCGCCAAAGCCCTAATGCCCGACCCTGAAGACTCTGACTGACATGTCTTGACTGAGCTCCAACACCCCCTAAAGACAAAATCCCAGACCCAAACCTCAAAACCTAATGAAATCCGAAAGCCCAAATCCCTTACTTAAGGACCCCCTTCAAAAACGCGGAAACCCTAAACCTAAAACTGCAAAAACCCCTAAACCGCTAAACACTAAAAAACCTCAAGGAAGAAAGGCTCATCCTCGATAAACCCTAAACCCTCAAGCCTAAAACCGTAAAACCTTAAATCCCAAAACTAAACCTAAACCCTAAGCCCTAAACCCCTAAAACCCTAAACCCTCATTCTCGCACCTGCCGGCGCTTTTGCTCCAAGATCTCCTCGGCTGCCTTGAAACTCGCCTGGAGCTCCTGGGATGGCTTTTTGCTTAGGGTTTTAGGGCTTTAGGGTTTTAGGGTTTAGGGTTTAGGGTTTAGGGTTTAGGGTTCTAGGCTTTGGGGCTTTGGGGTTTAAGGTTTTGTTTATTTTTTGGGACCTCTTCCAACTGCAGAACAGGGAGAATTCCTTACCAGGAGGAGCCTGTTGTTGGGCCTCAGTGCGGACAGGGCCAGACTTGATTTTACGGTTTAGGGTTTAGGGCTTCAGGGCTTAAGGGTTTTAGGGTTTAGGGTTTTAGGATTTAGGGCTTCAGGTTTTAGTGGTTTAGGGTCTTTAGGGTTGTAGGGTTTAGGGCTTAAGGGCTTTAGGGTTTTAGGGTTTAGGGCTTTAGGGCTTTGGGTCTTCCGGGTCGTAGGCTTTAGGGTGTAGGGCTTGAGGGTTTTAGGGTTTAGGACGGGTTGAGGGTCTTGGGTTGACGACTTAGGGTTTAGTGTTTGAGAGTTTAGGGCCTGGCAAGTGGGTTTTAAAGTATCGAGTTTAGTTTCTCATAGAGGTATTCTAAGATTTTATTGGGGCTGTAGAAGGGCTTTGCTACGGTTTTAGATGGGGATCATTTGGGCTGTGGACGGCTTTGGAACATTCACCTGGGAGTTTGAGAAAATGAGAGGCCACAACGAAGACCCGAGATTGCAAAGGTATAAGACCACCGGAACTGTATGGATCTCTTCTCCGGGTTAAGGGTCTCAAGTTGTTTCGAGTCGGTGTTTTCGGGCTCGGGTTTTGGAATTAGGGCTTGGTGCAGAGCTGGAGCAAGCGCAAATTCCATTCAACGACACTGAGGTTGATACTCCCATCCTGAACCCTCAATCTTCAATCCTACCTCCGAAACCCAAGCTCTAGATTTCGCAAGTCTTCTTCTCATGCCGCCTAAAAAGTGAGGACCTGGCATCCACCATCATGGTGGCTCGGCTCTCAGAAGCAAGGAAGCATGCGAAGCCGAATTGTAACTCTCTGTGGCTTTCTTGAACGCTAGCATGCCTTGCAACATTGGGGGGGTTTAGGAGAAGTAGGGCTCCCAGTAAGGGTACTGATGCTGATGAGGGTCTGATACTTCATGACATGCTCACATGCTTACCGGCGCTAAGGAGGAACCATCAGCCAATAAACCTTCAATTCTAAACGCTCTCCTCATGGTGGCTTGACTTTCCTGAGCCATACATTGGTGAGGCCCGGGCTGCGAATCAGCAACGATATCTGTGCCTTCATCGTTCTTCTGCAGGGTTCACATATTGCTGTCCTTTGGCTGAGGTGCTGCGCCTCTGTTACTCAATTAGATGTCCTGTGACCTCAGGAAGAACACGAGACTCACAAGAAGGTACAAGCTTGCCTCCGGATAAATTGCAGGCCTCATGGGTGCGGACCGGCGGCTAATTTTTGTCAATGCTTCTCGATACTCTCCGATAGTCTGAATGGACACAGGATCTGTCAGCGGGGGGCTCTGGGTTGCATGTTCCTAAGTAGGACTAATGTTGAAAGGGTTCACGCTTCGGGGCTGAAGGAATTCCGGCCGCCAAATTCAAGACAGAACTGAAACAGCAGCAGCAAGACACAGCCGTTTTACAAGCAATTCTTCGCGAGGTGCGTCTCTACGACAACCTGCCCTTTCAGAGCTTTCACCCTAAACCCTCAGCCGAAAATGCCCTAAACCGTGAACCGAAAATGGCCTTCATCGCCCAGCTTTACTGTCGATTGGGGGTGCGCATCTCCATCTCCTGGGAGGTCGCTAGGCTTCGCCCTTCATCGCCACTCCGGCGCTGGCGAAGGAAGAAAAAGATGCCCGCCGCGAAGAGAAGGAGCACCAGAAGGATCCCGAAGATGATGGATCCCGCGCCAGAAAAACCTGGGTCCTTGTTCAGGAAATTAAGTTTCTATACATGGGGATCTATTGGTTTCCTTATTCTGGTAACTTGAAACAAACTCCTTAAAAGAAGCCAGGCGCTGCCTTTAGGCTTCTTGGGCAGTGCTGTGGTGGACGTCGTTTCAGCAGTTGAGGTGGTTTCGGTCGTGCTTTCCGTCGTGGTGGTGGTCGTGGTGGTGCTGGTTGTGGGTGTTTCCCCATTGGAATCCAGCTGCGGGAATGGTATGGGCATCCCATGGATTGCGGGTGGCTGCGGCGGAGCCACCGGCGGGCCGGTATGAACGACGGCAGTACGATAAGTTCCAAGGCATATGCCACCATCGGAAATCACGTACGTGCCAGAACAGATTTCTCCACCAGCCACAATCCTCGTCACGATTTTGGGCTTGGTCTCGCCATCTTCACTTGCTGTGCCGAAGGAGTAGAAAGCCACGTAAAAATCGCCATACGTTAGAGGAAACTCGCTCAAGCTGGTCTTGCCACTGCAGGCATTCGGAAAAGCGTTGGCACCGTCAATGGGCTTGATGCATGTGAGTTGGAATGAAGGGCATGCCATGGGCCGCTGTTGGTTAGAACATTTTTTAGTTTGGGGAACTGCGCTGGCAAGGTTGGGCTTTTGGGGATTCAATCCAGCCTCAAGCTGGTACTGGGAAGTTGCACACTCATGGAAGCACTGTGCGACAACCTCATCCTCAGCTGCCCACGAAGGTTCGCAGCTCTCTGTGAATGTCTCAGCCTGCAGGTCCAGCAAGCAGGTCCGGACGGCCAGCACCCCATTTACGGTGCCTGTAGCGACCCACCCGGCGAAGGCCAAGGCGGCACGCGTCATGCTAGAAAGCAAGGCATGGGCTCTGAAGAAGAATATTCCAAAAGCCTCCTTCTGCAATCCTAGCGTAGAACTTGCTGGGAGTTGCTTTAATTATCGTTTGATAACCGAGGAAATTAGCTGTCGCAACTTTAGAGAGCGCTGTGGAAGCTTTGAGCAAACATGCGTCTAGCGCAACATGCTCGCAGGCTGATCATAATGTACTGGTATGTTAATATGATAATATACTCATATAACAATACAATGATATAAAATGTACGATGATAACCCTAATAATGATAATGCTAAATGGTGCACAGCGAACACTAGTCACAATCTGACAGGAAAGCAGGGGCGGTCGCACATTCTCGCCAGTCTTCGCGGATGTCTCCACCTGAATGGATTCGGTTTAGGGTGGGGGTACCCCAAACCCCTAAAGCCAGAGGGTTTCGGTGCTTTGCCTGATGACAGGTCGGGATGGGATCAAGATAGAGGTCTTGAGATGCAAACTGCTGCTTGAAGCAGAGCTAGCCAAGCAAGCCGCCTGCTTCTGGGTTCACTAGATCATCACGGCAATACTTTAAAGTCATTGTAGGGTTTAATTTAGGGCTTTAGGGTTGTCATTTTAGGGGTTTTTTAGCGGGTTAGGTGCTTCAACTAGAAGGTTCAGAGGCCATTTACATGGGATGACACGGAGGGATACGATAACGGTAAGGCCGGGACAGAGCATGTACCACAGAGGTTGAATGCTAGCTCCTAGCACAGAAGAGGCCCACCGTCCCTACGTCTGAATAGCCAGATCGGAGTTTGGGGATGTACTATACTACAGGTACAACAAGGAACCCTGATGAAGAATATCGGAAATTATTCAAGCCCCTAAGCCATAAACATCTCTAAACCCTAAACCTCTAAACCCTACCTAAAGCCCTAAACCCTAAACGGCGTCAAAGGCCCCGGCGAAAAGGAGACCCTTCTCTTCGCACATGGCCTGCTATCAGCTCCGGGAGGAGTAGCGCCGAAGAACCGACTGGTATAAATATGTAATCTTCATACGGCTGATGGACAAGATCCTGCATGACCCTAAGGACCCTAAACTATGGGAATTATGGTATATTCCTTACAATGGGTAATGCAGGATTTTGTCCATCAACAGTAGGGACCCTTAGGGGGGCAGGGGGAGGGGGGGTAGGGGGCCTTAATGCCCATAATAAGGACCTAATAAGGCCTATTTGAGGAAGTATGGTCCCCTACCCCCCTCCCCTCTACACCCCTAAGGATCCCTATGAAATCTAGGGGCCTTAAAAATTAGAATGGGGTTCCGTTTAAAGGCTTCCTTAAAGGAGTAGGGCTCGATAGTATAGGGGTCTTAATAATTAGAGTAGGGTTTTTGGGGCCCATAGTACCCTATAGTAGGGACTGTACAGGAACACCACGGTATATAGACAAGCAGCTAGCTAGCTGGCTAGCTAGGTAGCTAGGTAGCTACATATAGGGTCTAATGGGGGAACAGTAGTTCTGATCATTCAGACCCCTTGTACCTACCACGGCTTGCCGACAAACCACTTGCATGCACTGGACCTCTGCGTAACGGCAGGAACCGAGGGTATAAGGCATCCGCAACAAGTCGCAGCAAACCGAGGGGAGCTGGAGCGACAGCCTTGAAGGTGCATGTTCCTTCAGACCTTCATGCTCAGCACTGTCGAAGATTACTTCGTGAGGGATCGAAACTGCTGAAACCAAAACAGCACTGAATCCCTTAGTCCGAAAAATCCTTAAAACCGTAAAACACTTTATAAAACAAAACTCAACCTCTCAAGCGGTCATGAAAACCTTTCCAAGACGAAAAAAACCCGAAAAAATGCCCGAAGCCCTAAACTCCAGCAATCCTTAAAGCCCGCAAGTTCTTAAAGCTCTAAAGCCCAGGCCTTCATTGCCTGGGGATCGACCGCCTTAGGCTCGACATCGCTCCTGGAGGTCGCAGTGGCAGCGCACGCCGCTATCCGGCATGTGCGAGAAAGCTCGTTCCACTTAGGCTTCGCGTTTCGGGTTTAAGGTGTAGGGCGTAGGGTTTCAGGTGAAGGGAAGCTTAGGGTTTCGGGTTTAGGGTCCAAGACCATGAACCAAGGACAAATTGGCCCAGCCGTGTTGGCCAAACTGCAACAGTATCTTGGCATTGGGGCCTGCACGGCCCATCCAAATCGTAGACAAAAAAAACCCCAAACAAACCCTGAACCTTCAACCCCAAACCCGGACTGTAGGGCTCCAGGTCATGTTTTGAGCCATGATGGGGCCTGCAAGACTCCTTTGCAAACCTAAAACGGCCTTCACAAACCCCCCTCAAAACCACCCTCGTCTTTGGGCTCGTATGTAAAAATGGCCAGACAGCAACTGAAGTCCGAAACCCTAAACCCCAAAAACCCTGGGTGACGGGCTTGTTGGCTGCGACAGCCATGCAACATCTGGCCGGGCCCTCCGCGGAAGCATTATGTAGTACTCGTTCTATCATGTAGTAGGTTATAGCAGGTTCAATTGTAGTAGATTATATTAGAGTCTATTGAATTATAGTATACTATCATTATGAATTATATAAACGAGCATCTCATCCCTGAAACCCCGATCACGGAGAGGCCCCGCAAATCTGCATGAAACTACCCGGAACATAAACATCACACACTGCCGAAATCACAAAGATTTATCGCGACGGACCCAAATAACACTGCTAGAAATTATCGGCTACGTGGTCCGGAATATTCGATTGAAAAGTGCATATTTGGGTGCTCCATTGGGATTTTACATCACAGTGCCGAACGCTAAACCCTCAATCCTCTCCACCCCCGCCTTGTTCTGCAGCTCTTGGACCCAATAGTCCACAGAGGCCTACCAAGGAGGCTGCATGGTCGTAGGCTAACAGGGTTCATGGGGGCGCTTGCTTTGGCCTAGACTTTAGAGTTTATAGGTTATACATATATGTATATATGCATACAGTACATGTATGTTTATGTGTAGATATAAGACACATAAACATACACAAATGTGCTCATATATATATATATATATATATACATACACAAGTGTGTGTATATATATATATATATATAGATTTATATATACACACCAGGCTTTGGGGGCCTTTGCGTTTTGCAATAAGAAGTCGAGAGTTTGCGTGTTTGTCATGTCAGTTGTGTCTGTGGGGTTTTTGGGGGTGAGAAGGCACTAAACCCTAAACCCAACGTCACACCAAGGAGTGGATTTGGATTCAGCCTTTGCCCTTGAAGAAGCTCAAGCTGAAGCTTGGGTTACGACTGTAGAGTCGGCTCTGATAGTCTAGGGTTGCGGGTTTAGGATGGGCCTTGCAAAGCTTGGAATGCGCTTCAAGAGGGAAGAGTGCTACAAAGTATTCAAGCTCTAAAAGCTTTGTAACCGTAACCCCTTGAAACTCAGCCCCCATAGGTAGTTTAGGGGCTAAGTGCGCAGGGCTGGGAGAATTAGTTCACGGCCAGACCCTCATACTGTGGGGCCTGCGAGTGGGCATCGGTGCAGTCATACACGATGACCTTGTCAATGCTCAAACGTGAGATCCGAAGCCCACACGATGATGATGATGATGATTAGGAGGATGATAGTTGCTGCTGCTAGTGCTGGTCGTGATCCGACATTGGGGCTCGTTAGAGCCTGCTTTCGCGTTATAGCGCCCTAGGAACGACTGCTTCGGATGCCCTTTATGACGGCCATGATGCTCTCTGCAATTGGAGTGGGAATCTCTACACTAGGTCTGCTTCGGTTTAGTCAAGATGCTGCGAATTGCTTCAGACCGTACCTGCCTGAGCATCAAACGAGAGATGACTGTATCGTATCTGGCTGAAGCCATGCTGTCTCTACCGTATAGCAAAACCGTATAGAAAAAGAACGAGCAACGGAGTTTACGCTTTGGGAGCAACATGACCAGGCAAATGGCTGAAGCCCAGACAGCAGCAAACTCTGCCGCCCTTCAACCCGCATAACTCGAGAAACGTCGGTCGAAGGCTGGGACTCAGATCCAGCCAAACAATTATCCAGCATTCCTTTCTTTGAGTCGAAGGGCAGATCCTGCATCTTTTTATGCCATTAGCAGGAGCTCCCCGGAACAAGGGGGGGGAAGTTCGGCATTGGTACCACTGGTACAAATTATTGAGAAGTCTCTGCGAGACATGCGGAGGTTGCTAACATGGTTCTGCTACCACAACCTCCAGAATGATGATGCTGATGATGCTGACGATGATGATGATGCCGATGCTGATATTGGTGCTGATGATGATGATGATGACGGTGATAACCGTGAAAACGCTGAGGATGATAGTGATGATGATGACTCCCCTTTCGCTCGCGTTGCGGCGCTTATTATTGCTACTCTAAAACCATCATGATGGTCTTTCTTCGAGATCAACTCCATACCATACTCGCTGCCACGTTGATTCGCAACAGCAACCTCGTGGGCTCGTAGGAACCTTCTCTGATGCACTTCAACCCTGACGGCAGTGCAGCTTCGCAGGGGCCCTCGCCATATCGGAAACGTGTAGTGTTGCTTCGAAGCTATGCCGATGACATCGGTTGCTACAAGCTGCACATCAACGTTCACGGTAGGATCATGATGATGATGATGATGATGATGCTCATGATTCATGATGATGACCTTAACCATCGCACCATCATCGAGAGGCTCTTACTACTGCTGCCATTGATCCATTCTGTCATCTTCTTGCTGCCTTCAGTTCTCGTTGCTACCAGCTCGGCGAAACCTTTTGTGGCCTGGTTCAAGTTTGGAAGTCAGAGTTCCCGGTCTTCTCTAAGAAAGTCACGAAATACTTTCAGTTGCAACTACAATTCTGTTGCTTAGGTCTCTGGCTCCTAAGCCCGAAACTCACCCTCCCAAACTTCTATCACACTTTCGCTAGGTATTGGTATAACGACTGTACCTGTCGTCACCTCACCATGCCACCACCGACATCAACACAACCAAAACCACCCCTATCATCAGAAGATTCTTCCACCTCTTCAAAACCATCCTCATCATGACAACCGTCATCAGCGTCAATGTCGCTGTCAGCCCGGCCTTCTTCGCAATCCATTGCCCTGTTGACTCTAGCATTCTCACCATTTGCTATCATTGCCATTACCATCATTACAATTCTCACAATAAGCGTTGACCTCCAGCCCGTTCTCTCCTCGATGTTGCGTCATCAGTCAACACCGAATTGCTCCTCTTACTCTGAAACATGACACACACTTCTCACCATCACGACCATCATTGATCAAGCCATCATCTGTCGAGCCACTGCGATTGCCGACTATCTGTAAGGGCCGTCTAAGCATAAATAGGCTCCGCACATTCTATTGACAATGGCAATGGCATTCTGCGAAACGGAGCTGCACTGTCCAAAAGCATCCAGCGAACGTAGGGGAAGGTCTCACCCTGAAGGGTGAGGCGCTGCATTGTTCTACCAGGTTGCCCTGCATCACACTTCATGCTTCCACTAGTCGTTCATCCTGCCGTGTTCCGGTACAAAGCCACAAACTGCAGAGCTGTTCCGAGTGTCGGCCTATCGGACGAAATATCCGCCGAGATAAGAACCCGTCGAGCCTGTTTTCGCAGTTGCTGTGCATCATATTTCGCGTGGACTACACGCCGAAGAGGCTCCAGTTCTAAGCGTACCTTAAATGCCTCACCCTTAAACCCCAACCCTAAACCCTAAACCCACATTACTCAAGCTTAAGCCGGAAATCGAAACCCCTAGAGCCCTGAACCCCTCAGCTTGCATCGGGCCTTCCTGGCGCTGAAAAAACTACTCCCCAGCTCTCAAAGGGTGTCCAGAGGGCCTCAGCAAGGTTTGGCCTAGGGTTCCGTTAAGGAGGCCTCATAAACGATCTTCGGGTTCAAGGTTTATGGGTTCAGGCTTTAGGGGTTTTTAGGGATTTTGGGACTTGGAGATTTAGGTTCGGGAGGTTGGGAACTAAGCGAATTTCATCTTCGGTGACTGGTATTTACAAGCTTGTCTTCGGTGATGTGCACGGTCAGGCAACGTTTTGAGGATGTATTTTCAGGTCCAGCATTCAGTCTAATGGCTTGCTGGCTGCTTTGGATGAGCGACAAGCGATACCAGTGCTGAAGAGGTTTAGCTCCGTGAAAATGATGTGTGGCAGCCACGTACCCCCCCCCCCCCAACCCCCCCCCCCCCCCCCGCCCCCAAAAAAGGCAACCCAAAAAATCAGCCACCGGGAAAAAGCGAGAAAAAAAAACAAAGAGGGTATTTTGTTCGANCCCCCCCCCCCCCAACCCCACCCCTCGCCCTCGCACACCAAAGAGGCAACCCTAAAATTCAGGCACCGGGAAACAGCGAGAAAAAAAAGCTCTGCGAGTTTTTTGCGCTGACACAGGGACGATAGTATAGGACATAATCTTCGGGGCGATGTCTAGAGCCAGGCCGTCGGGGCTTCACGTATGGTTTGCAGGAAAACGTGGCCTGCACGATGGATTCGGCAAGTTTCACTTGTGCCTCAACATGATTGCATGTGTAGTCTTTCTTGATTCCCACAGTCCGAAGGCGTAGGTAATATCATGTAGAATCGTCCCCGCTCCCGAACCCGCCTGCAGAGTTTTTGGTTTAGGGATTATTTTAAAACCGCAGAAAACCAAAGACCTTCACTACCAAATGCAGTGGACCGACACCCTGAACCCAGAAACAAACTAAATGAGCCAGGGTTTCAGGCCGAACACAAAGATCGTGAAACACGAAGCCCCTGGAACCCTACGGTTGATGGACAAAATCCTGCATTACTTTAAGTACCCTAAACTGTGGGGATTATGGTATATTCCTTATAATGGGTAATGCAGGATTTTGTCCATCAACCGTATCAACCCTGCTGATACCCCTGGAACTCAACCTCTTCACCCTAAACCCTCTCCCTACAGCCTACAGCCCCTGGCCAGAACTCCCTAAACCCCAAACCCTGAAGCCCAAAGCCTAATGCAGGGGCCTTAATAATTAGGACAGGGTTTGGGGGTATAGTATTATAAGTATAATAAGGAACCCCCAAGACCCTATTAAGGCTCCTACACTAACGTCTTCGCCCCTGCTCTCGGTCTGCCACCTGTCAACTGCCCACCACACTGCCGCGCGTTAGGCTGCTGCGCCGCCGAGCCTTCTTGCGGCGCAACCTGGTCGGGCTTCACTGGCCATAAGGTTTTCTGGGGTGTTTAACGGAGCGTTGTCGAGTCCTTGCACGTTTTTTCAAGATGTCGAAAGAAACTTCGCAAAACTATGTAACATAGATTTTGAAACTAGTTAAACAGCGGAGGACACGAGCTAAGGGTTGCGATTTAGGATTTGGGACTGCTGCACCCCAACATTGCCCCAAAGCCACATAGAAAGTCACTGTGGTTTCATAGCTTTCGAAAAAGTGGCACAAGAGGGTCGCAGGTTCCACGAAAAGCTCTTGAGAAGGGCAGTCCGAGGGCCTGCATACTTAGCAATATCATTACCAATACTATTTGGGAGTTCCTTATTGTCTTGATAGGTTTTTGGGCCCCAAAACCCTATACTAATGGGCCCCAAAACCCTATACTAATATGATTCCTCGCTTGGCTTGCTACAAGAATAGAAACAAAAAAACCTTGTTCTGGCTTCTAACTGATTTGCTGAAAAGCCCGCTAGAGGCTCCAGGTTGAGGTTCAGGTCGTAGAGGGGTCGGAATAAGTAACGAATAAGAATATTCCCTTGTAGCTCCTCATATCAAGCTTTGTTTCAAGTTTACCAAAAACCCTGTTCTCCTAACTAAGCCGGGCACTAGTCCCGTGATGAATGCACCCCTAAGGGTTTCCGTGTTTAGAATCCTGTTCTTCCGAAACCCCCAGGACAAGGAATTTAGCCGATTTAGCCCTAAACCCCCTGAAAGCTGCGTCTCAGAGCCTGTAGCTTCGGGGTCACATCCCTACAGATTGAGTTCCCTAATCTGATGCAGAACCCCTGACTACTAGGTCCTTAGGTAGTTTCTGGGGTCTGTGACAACTGTGCAAAAGCCGCAAGCCGTGAAAGCTTGAGCCCCAAATCCTATTGTTTGAACCCTAAACTAAAACCGAACACACGGAATCCGAAACTCAAAGCCCCAAGCCCTAATCCCATGCCATTCCCACATGCAACAGAAACAACAACAAGCCTCCGAACAACAAGCCTTTGGGACCCAGGCACCCAAGCACGTGAGTTTCAGAACACTGGCGGGACCCTAGTATAGACTCTCGAAAGTAGGATCCTTGGTAGAAGGACCCCGTACAGTAACTAAGGGGCCCCTACTATCAAGAACCCCCCCACACGCCCCTGGCCGACCTCGAGCGCGCTGTCTTGTAGGACTCCAGGGATTGTCGCTGCCGATGCCTTGGTGACGGTCTCGGGGTTTTGGGGGGCTAGCGGCTGTGGGCTGAGGGATCATGGGCGGAAAAATTGCTGATAACCGATGCAGGCAGGGACTGGTCCAAAACCCGCTGAAGGGAACCTGGGGTTCGGATTAGACGTGCGAAACTGTGGAAGGCAAAAATATGCGTGAAGGCCCGAAACGAGCTGGCGCCAAGATGCTGGAAACTGGTGACTGGTGGTGACTAGCGTTGACTGGAGTGGGAGTGTTGGTAGTAGGAGAGGAGGGGGGCAGGAGCAGGCACCTGCAGCAATGTTGGCCCTAAAACTAATAAAGCAAACTTTAAACTAGTCTGGGGAGTTGATGGGATTGAGGAATAAGTGACACATGTTGTACCAAAGGACGAATGGAAACGGGGACAGTAAATAGACAGTGACAAGTAACAGCTTCTTTCTGCACATCAACTTAACAGATGGAATGGCCTCCCCCTTCAGCAGTTCCGCAAATTCTGGCCCTCCTCAGTTCCACCGTACTATGGGAGTTTCAGAGATAAGGGAAGGGGACACGTTCGAAAACAAGGGGGCCCTGGTCAAGATCAGGCCCTGTGATCCTGGATGTACAGCTGCTGCTGATACGAGCCAACAATCTGATCATGTTCACTCTTGCTTCTGCTTGAGATGCATGCGGCTGTTAGTACTGTAGTACTATGTCTCCCAGTCGAGACAACCGCAGCTTGATTTCTACTTCTGACTCTGCTATTTGCCGACGCCTCCTATCATCATTACTATCAGTTTTTCGAGTAGTCAAAGAAGAAACAGCTGACAGGCGGCTGCTCTGCCCTGGCAATCTCCGCATCCCTCTCCGCCTCCCAGGGCTGTCGGGGTGGTCTACGCAACCCGCAGTGCACCCTAACCCTGAACCCTAAACCCTAAACCCTAAACCCTAACCCTGAACCCGACTCAGACCCCTAAACCCGAACACCAAGCCCTGAATCTATCCTTAAGCCTACACACTGAACCGTGGGCGGACTGTTCAAGGCAAGAGGCCATTTCTGCAGCGTCTTGTGTAAGACGATGGCCTAAACCTTCAAACACTATGATGCAAGCCTCTGGATCTATCAGGACTGAAGGTCTAAAAGCTGACAGAATACTGTACTACGAAGCAAGGCCTAAGCCCCAAACGCGGAGCACCTCTGCGGCATGGTCTTCGGCCATCCTCGGATGCTCTTAAAAGGGTGAAGGTGTTGTCGTAGAGTGCTTGGAGCGTGGTTTTGATGAGTCTCTATACAGTCTTCATAAGCTCTTGATGAGATGTTATACGTTTTGGAAAGAGTTTTAGAAGGCCTCTCTGTTGGGACACTGATTGTCGGGACGTAGTGTAGAAAGAAAGCCTTTGATGTAACTCAGTGGGATCAACCCATTGCTGAAGGCAGAAAAGACCGATCGCCGAAGCTCTTATCATCGTCGTGGTTCAACGGTTCGCGAACTGATGTTTAGGGTTCGCGGCTCGGGTTATTCGCAAACTTCCCGTTGCGGTATACCTTCCAGCTGGATTCTGTTTCGGGCACTATCAACTATCACCGAAGCCGCAAAGAGTTCCAAGATTACAGCAGCCAGGAGCCCGGGTGATGATTATTTTCCAGTGCAGAGATGACGCTTTCGGGTTCCGAGGTACCAGCCTTTGTCTGCGACCGTCACCCAAACCGTAAAATCCAGCACACTGAACCCTGAACCGCAAACCCAAAACGCCTGCAATAGAAGCCCAGTTCCGAAACTACCCAAAAATAGTGAAACCCTTCTAAGCCCAAATATTCAGTAGACCCTACAAGTTCAACTGCACCCAAACCGCTCCGAACCCCAGAGTGATAAACCTCACAATCCCAACTACCTACCTTTGGTTAGTAGGAATGGAAGAATGGTAGCAATAGTAGTTACAAATGTACCCCATTCCTCCATTCCCTGCTAACCAAAGGCAAGACTAGCAAGCGCATGTCTCAAGACGAGGGTCCCGAAACCCCCCCACAACCTCTAGGGCTTAAACGGGAGTTTCCGAAAGTTAGGGCTACCTTATTTTGGTGTCCTTATACTAAGGATTCGACTAGTTAAATAGGGTACTACATTGGGCCCTAAACCCTAAACCCTAAACCCTGAACCGTGGGCCCCTATTTTCGGAAACTCCCACATGGGCTTAGGAAGATCAAGGGTGCAGGGCTCAAGCGCCTTTCGGGCTCAAGAATCTCACTGGGGCCTCGAATGCTGAGGGCCTTAGGCTGAGGGGTTTAGGCTGAGGGGTTTAGGGTTTAGGTTTAGGGTTAGGGTTCAGGGTTTAGGGTTTAGGGTTCAGGGTTTAGGGTTTAGGGTCGAAGGTTCAGGCTTTTGAGGGTTTGGGGTTTGTTCGGGTTTAGGGCCAGGTGGTAGACTCTTGAAGTTTAAGGCTCCTCTCGCCGGCGGCGATGTGCTGCAGAAGTAGCTCGCGCTTCTCCTCGGCGTCCAATAGCTGCTCTTGAAGGGTACTTTCGGCCTGTTACCTTTGAGCGTTTAAAGTCTTGGGGGGGGCCCTAAACCCTAAACCCTAAACTCTAAACCGGGGGTGCAACACCTAAAACTCTTCAACCCTTAACGCTCGAAAACCCTCAACCTTAGACTGTAAATCGTAAGAACCCGAAACTCTCAACCCGAAATTCTTAAGCCGAGGTTCTTAAGCCTGAATTCCCCGCGAACTTCGGTTTGGTATCTTTGAAGAGGCGATCCCTCCTTCGATTCAAGCCCTCAAAGCCTAAACCCGATGCCTAAACCTAAACCTCAACACCCAAAAACCCTGAACCCCTGAACCCTTAACCAAAGCTGCTTGAGACCTCAAAAGACCGAGTGAGTGGGGCTTAGGACCCCGCACCTTCGGCTAAAGTCCGTACTTGTTGATAGAAACAACCCAAACACTAAATCCTAAACCCTTCTAAACATACATGTGTATGTTTGTATGTGTATACTACATATACATATATATATACACACATACATTTCTAAACCCTTAACCCAAACCCAAAAAAAAAGAAAGAGGCAAGGGCAAAGCTGAGCGTCGCTTTTAGCGAGTGGAAAGTCCCAGGCTCGCCCAGTATCCAGGGACCTCGCCAAAAAATCTCGAACTTACCTTTGGTTAGTAGGGAATGGAGGAATGGGGTACAATTATAACTACTATTACTACCATTCTTCCATTCCCTACTAACCAAAGGTAGGCGAAGAGAGCCATCACTACCATTAAGGTCCAGAGGGTTAGGACTCAGGGTCAAGGCTTAGACCACCTCAGACCCTAAGCTTCAGCGAAACCCCGAAACCCTGACCCCCAAAGCCGTAGACCCCAAACTCCAAACATCTAAACCCAGGTTAACCTGCTTGTTTCCGATTGTGAAGCTCTAGTAGCCGAAGCGCTCTGATGGCCCCAGCCCCAGACCTGGTGGATAATCTAGGTTCTACCGTCTACGGCACAAGAATTCCGCATGTGGATGAGAGCCCACTATGCCCCTAAACCCTAAACCCCACTACGATTCAAGCCGTGCCAGGGTACCGCTGCCACTTGGCCATGTGCTGCTCGTGGCTCCTACAGGAGTTTAAGGACAGATGGGGGCTCCTGCTTGATCGGTTCTGCAATCCGCTTCACGTCCTAAATCCTGCGGGCCTGAACCCCTCATACAGAAACCCTACTGCTTGTAGCTACAGCTACAGTGAAGCTCTCGGGCATACAACAGCATGAATGTGCATAATGTGCTTATATGCAAGGGGAGAGCCAAAATCGTAAGCCTTGAAGTCATTCGAGTTGAAGTCCTCAGAAAGCCCAGATTTTACAACCCCAAAGCCCATTGCCTGCAAGGCCTTGTGGTGTATGATTTACCCCAAACCGTGGCTCTTTTAGGGTTGCCCGAAACCCTAAAGCCCAAACAGTCGGTACGTGGTTTGCAGTATCGTCGCGTAGAGGACACTAGAGGCGCCTGTATCTGTATGAGATGCACGTAGAAGACACCAAAGGTCATGATATCAGTACTTGTTCTGACCCGTGTTGTTTATAGCAGCAACAATGTTGCTAATGCAACAGACTGGCAACTACGATTTAGAGTCTAGAGACAACACAGCATGCCAGTCTGGATTTGGTGAGTTTAGGGTTCCAGGTGCAAAGTTAAACCAAAGCTCTGAATCCTGTTGCTCAACCCAACCCTCAACACCTAAACCGGAGACGGTTGCTAGACCCAAAAGTTGAGGGCTGTTCAAACTCCAAACCCTCAAACCTGGTTTAGAGCCCCCGCCTGTCGGGGACGCTCAGGCGATGCATGCTGGGGCCTTAGCAGCTCTTCTTGGGATAAAACAATTAAAATTTTGCAGGGTCCTTCGTAATTCGAACTGGGGATCAATTATAGTCTCGTCGGGAAGTTCCGGGAATAGTTACTACTACACTTGTTCAGACCCTTACACTACCTCTAGACTCTAGAAGCTGTTTGGTGGTTCCTTATTATTCTAATTTATGAGGGCCCCTATAGTACGGACCTTGAAGCACTGCACTGAGGCCGGGGCGCTGCCCAAGCCATACCCGGAAGTGATCGGCGGCCTTGACTCGGGGGCGCTCGGGTCGGGCGGCGTTTGGGGCTTCGGGATTTGGGTCATTAAGGCTCAACTACGGGGTCTATATATGGGAATGGTACCATTAGTTCTCCCGTCGGCTATACTATATACTAAGCCCGTAGACCCTGAAACCTCAACCCTCGGCCGCGTCGCCACTGTTACTATCGCAATCTTACGAGTGTTGTTGCTGCTTCCAAAATCACTGTTACGGAAAATATCGTTAGGGTTACCATGATTATTGTCAATATTTTGCGATAACCGATGCTGGCGATATGTTCACACCTTCACTGATATCTGAACACTTAGTCCTGAAACGTCCAAACCTTGAACTCAAACTTAGAACCCTGGACCCTGAGCTCTTCACAGAAGAATGGTGAAAACTAGAAGAGAGCTTTCGGGCAATGTGTATATATAATGCATAAAAAACACGGACTCTCAGGAGAGATGATTACACGCCTATGCTAACCCAAACTTCGAGTGAAAACAAAAATAACACCTAAAGAACCCCTGATGTAAGGCCCTGAAAAAAATTGTAGCTGCAGTATAATATGCCCCCAAACCCTATTCTAATTACTAAGGCCCCTACATTATAGTTATAGTATAATATACCCCCTACTGAACGCCCTGCAAAAGCCCATAATTCACCCGCACGCCACCTGCACAGAGTCACTGTCGCTGCCGGCATCAGAGCTGTCACCGTCCACCTGTTGGTGGTTTAGAATCTTTAGAACTCATAAGGTTTGGGGTTGCAGAGGGTTTTCAATAGAACGTTTAGAACTCATCGGGTTCAGGGTTTAAGGGGGGTCTAGAATAGAATGTTTAGAACTCATCGGAGTGTCGTATCGGATCTTGCAAGGGCTCTCTAAACAAGGATTTTGAGAGCAATTGAGAGCCTTTCAGGAATGAGGGTTCGTCGCAACGCTTGTGAGGATGTTGTAATTTTCGCTGGTTGTTAACTTAGATAGGGCGCTTAGGCTTCTTGCGAGGGTTTCTACAACGGTCCTATAGACCTTTACGAAGGCTTTTCAGGGTTTAGCGCCCGGTTGGATCGGAGAATTGGGGCTCAGGGTGTTTAGGGTTTGGGGGCGTTAGGCTGTGAGGGTTAGGCATTAGGGTGCAGCATCACGGGGCTACGGTTTCAGGTTTCTTCGGGCTGTTACTATGACAAACATGCTCTGGGTTTGGGGATCACGAAATACAATGCGATCATCGCACACGAAATGGCTGGATAAGAAATGTGGGGGCTACGCCAGCCAGATAGCACCAAAACGCCGTAAAAAAGGGCTACCTAAGAAATGAAGGGTACCCAACGTTTTGGGGTCATTTCGTTTTTGGCTGGGTGATTCCGGTGTTCTCAAGCCTCGAAACTCCCCCTAAAATAAGAAATGTAAGGGGCTACGCTGCTGATTTTGGTGGTTTCCAAACCCTAAGCCCTAAGCCCTAAGCCTAAGGCACAGGCAGAGGCCATAGTCAGAAATCCAGGGGGCTACGGTTCTTGCTTTGGTGATTTCCGGGCCCTGAGCCTAGGGCTCAGGGCAGAAGCCAAACTATATCAGAAATGTAAGGGGCCACGTTTTTTGTATTGGTGGTTTCCATGCCTTGAAGCTGTTGTAGCGCATAAGGAGGTCGCATAGACTGTTTCTGTTTCGGCATGAGGGATTCAGACATTAGCAGAATTCGATATTAGCCGGCTTGTGGTCGATCGGAGGTAGATGTGAACATCTGCTTTCTGGTCATATGGAAGTATATTGATTATGAGGGAATAGCACTGCGACTACGAACTGTTCAGAGCCGTGTATATTGCGAAGTGAGCTTCGACTCCGAGCGGGGTTTCTGTGGATCTGTGAGTCTAAGCCTTGTCTAAGCTGTACGTTCCCAGAAATTGTAGTAGTTAGGCTGGTGCTGGGGATCTGATGGGCATTCCGGTTAAGGGAATCTGGGGGTTTCAGACGGGGATTGGGACGCTTCTTTTCAGGGTTTAGGTGAAGAGCTCACAATGCTTGAAGAGCCGGACCAAGCCCTGCACTGGCGCTGGAGAAGGCGGATCTGCGGCGCGGGCACCTCTCTGTCAAATGGTAGCACTTGGAGGCCGAGGGCGCTTGCGGAATATCAGCATTGTGCAGGGGCTACAAAGGGCTCTTCGTACCACAACAGTCAGATAGGATAGGATCCCTTATTAAACAAAAGCGGCGAAAAAATCGCAAACCAACAGAGATCGCATGCTTGTGTTATTCATGTTCGTAATAGAAGGACTATCTTGGGAGGCACTAATAATTCTTCCTTTGTAGTTTAGTAAAGATATATGTCGACCATGAGCGGCCTCTGTTTGAAACTAGTCAGACCCCATTGCTACAGGAAACAGCACTCGGCCCCCCGAGAACGTGAGCGCCTCGTCTGAGCGCACCTCCGCTGCGACGCGGTGGCGTTGCTCTCGCACGGGCGCCACGTGCACGTGCCGGTGTTGGGGCCTGCAGCTGAGGCTTTGGGTTTAGGGCTTCGGGTTTAGGGAATCCAGCTGTGCGCAGGGAGGTTTCGGGTTGCGATGGGGATCCGGGTGCGGCAAGGACCTGTTACAGTGCTTGAGAAAACGAAGGCTTTACATCTGGAGGCCGAGGTAGTTTCTGGCTAGGTTGACGTGCACTCCTGGGCTCATCTCCGTGAGATGCCATCGAGAAAGTTAAACTTCCCCACCATTCACCCTCTACACCTCAAAGCCCGCACTCCTTAAGCTACATAACTCTAAACCCTGCACCCTGCAAACTTTTCGGGGCTGCGGGCATCAGTAAACCAAGAATCAGCCCATGGGAGTTCACAAAGAAAAAGGGACCCCCGTGCGCAACACGTCAACAGCAATAGGTCCTTCATGGTGATAGATTGCAGTGGTGGTGGCAGTCCCATTGGCATGCTTAGTCGTCTCACTATCCTTCGTGTTTCGTGTATGTTCAGTAAGGCGTCGTTATGCTCTGAGTAGTACAAGTGCAAGCAGCCTTGCATCCTAACACGGAATCTCAAAACATCCAGGCGTGGGGTGCCCTGGCAAGGCCCACAAGAATCCTGTAAAACCCTGCAAGGCCCATACGTAAGCCATTAGAGCAGCACTTAGGAGACTTTAAGGATGGGGCTGCCGGTAGGGCTTTGGGTCAAAAGCTGACCGAACCAACGATGCGCCTGGCGCAATGCCAGCGATCCCTGACCTTGGCGCATATTCAGCGGCTCAGGGATTTTCATTGAGGTCGGAACGGTTCACAGTTGTATCCCCTTATGGCTCTGACATATCTATACCAGATTTTGCCTCATTCGAATGATGAAAGCCCCCAATGTTGGGCTTCAGGCTTTCAGGGTTTAGGCCTTTAGGGCTCTTTGGCCTCCTAAGGAGCGACTGGCTCCAGAATCGGTTTAGGGTTTAGGTGCAATCGTGGGGGCAGATCTGGGGAAGTACATCTTTTCACTAACGAAGTATCCCGAGAGCAAGAAGGAGGCCCCTGAAGTACGTCCACCCGTGACAAGAGGTTGCCCGACAAGAGGAGCCCATAGACAAAGAAGAGGGAAGTGAGGAAGCCAGAAGTAGCGCCTCAAACTTCACACTTTGGTCCCGGCAATCCCTTTGAAATCATCGCTAGGGTATTGATGAGGTAACAAAAAGCCGGAAGGAGGAGACCCCAAAAAAACGCACATAAGGGTAATATAGTACCTAGAGTAGGGGTCGGGGCATGAGAATGGGAACATTCCGACTCTTAAACTACAGCTGAGGGACCTAGAAAGCACAATGGATCAGAGCTCAGTGGGCAGGTTGCCGATCCCGCGCAGGGCTTACGGTTGTGGGTGTCGGGCTTTTCGGATTTAGGATTTGGGGTAGAGATTGTGTGTTCCCGCTGTTGTGGGCCTTTAGGTCAAGAGTTGAGGGTTTCAAGGTTGGGCAAGAGCAGGAATGTCATGGCTTGAAGAGTTTAGGGTTTAAGTAAATTGAGGGGTTTCGGGTTGAGGGAACAGTCAGGTTGCTCTGTGAAGCTTTGATCGCTAGCTCTTCGTTGTCTGATGAAGGTGAAGTCACAATAAACCCTAAACCGGAACCCCTGTAAGCCCTAAACCCGAAGACGCAACCCTGAGCCCATATCCTGAACCTCCAACGTTGCCCTGAACCCTACACCGCGAAATCCCCCCACCCTGAGCTGAACCTTGAACCCTTGACGCGAAGCCCCAAACCTCTGAAACTCTAACCGAAAACTTTACCGAAAACGTATGAACTCTCACTCCAAAACCTCAAGACCCCTGCAGAGCCCATGAAATTCCCCTGAGATACCGACCCGGAGGAGACATCGCTTCGCTGTCATTGCAGCTTGCCGCGGAGACGGTCCTCAACGACCTCGCCGTAAGGTTCTAGAAAGAAGCCCTGAACCCTAGACGCTAAACCGCAAAACATTGGCGAAGAATTCCAGGGTCTCCAGGAGACACCAGGTTTGCAGGGCTGGGAGGTTCGGGTTTATGGCTCTAGGGATTTGGATAGGGCTCAGGGCTTTAATTTTCGGGTCCTGGGGGCCGGGGTCTGAAATGTAGGTACCCTTCTTAACAAGGGCCACTGGTCCCTAAACCCTAAACCCTAAACCCTAAACGGCCCTAAACCCTAAAGGGTTCGGGTAGCAAGAGTTGGAAGGAAATAGAAGCAATCACGACAGGAGTCTCGTGGGTTTCGGATTTAGGGATGGTAATCTGGGTTCGTTTTCTGTTTAGTGGGTTTTAGTGGGTTTTAGTGGGTTTAGTGGTTTAAGTTCCCTTTACCGCCTACTGCAGACCTTAGTCACGTGCGTAGGCCGGTAGGGGCTTGCTTCTCCTTGGGTGTGCCACTTCACACCACAGAGCGGAGGCGGAGGCTGATTGCATTTTTTGCGACAACGATAACGAGGCCCAACACCTTCCTTTGCGCGCTGTCGCGCCCAAGCCAAGGAGTGATCAGTGTGCTGATCGTGAAGGAAGCAGGCCTTGTCCATCGCAAGCAGCGCGTTCGGGCTCATGCTCTTCAGACGGGCCCGCTAGCATCTACGCATGTGTTGGGCGTGCGCGTTGATGCGCAGTCGCTCGCTGCACTCCTTGCATCCAAGGGTTTGGGGTGCAGCAACAGCGCCACAGCTGAGGAGAAGAGGGCTCAACTTAAAAGCCAGGGTTTAGGGTTTCAGGAGCCAGGGCTAGAAGCAGGCAGCAGAAGGTGTTGGGGTACACAGCAGCGCTTAGAGTAGGGCTTAGTACATCTTCTGCAATCATCCAAGATGGGCCTACGATAATTACTGCATGCTGAAGCCCTAACATTGGGGCCGCCGGGGCCGAAACTCCAATGATTCAGGCCCCCCCATTAAACCTGAAAGCCCTAAGCCCCAAACTATGAGCTCAATTCTTAGACCGTACAGCCGCTAAAGAAGGCCCCAAGCGCGAAAAACGTATAATCCGAAATCGCACCAAAATTCTGTAGCCCTAAAGCCTGGCCTACGCCTCCCCCCGTCTTGGTCTGCCAAACCTGGCTCCCTCGCGGCTGCGGCTAGCGGGCATCGAGCGCGAACGGGCCTTGGCCTCACGGACGTGTATAATGTAGGCACCTTTATGATCAGAGCAGCTTCCGGTATTGTTTTGGCGGAGAGGCAGGTCCGAAGCAAACGTGGGTATGGTTTTTAAAGAGGTCTAAGTCTAACATCAGCACTCCATGGGTGCAAGATATGTGGAGGACCTGTTGAGGCTTCAGGACGTTGATCGTTGAGAAGTTCGGGCTTGGCTCAATATAAATACGACGAAGAATACAGAGTCCATTTTGTTGGCTGCTTACACCTACTGCTGTTAAAAGTCCTAGATCCTCAACCCAGTTTGGGTCTCTAGGTTACCTAACCAATGCTTTTCGGACACTGCCACAAGCTCGCCTCTGCTTTGTCGAGCTGGACCCAGTCAAACCAATAGTCGTTCACATCGCTGTAGTCCATGCCGGAATCCTCTTCCAAGCCTCAAAACTTCCACGCTTCTGCGATTGGAAGGAAAGAGGAGCAAGATAAGAAAAACGAAACATGCGGTAAACTCGAGCTACCAGCAGACAGATCTAGCCTTGAGACACTGCAACGTCTGCAGCTGGTTCTGCTCACGATCACTTTGGCTATCTTTTCGTAGTACTCCCACTGTGATTAAGCTTCTGTCTGCCACTAGTCTGGTTCGGTTCACACATCTGAAGCGAAAAGCTCCCATCACTGGCCAGTAGCTGCAAAGAAAGGACCACCACCACCACCACCACCGCCACCGCCACCACCACNGGTGGTGGCGGTGGTGGTGGTGGTTTTGGTGGCTTGGTGGCATGGTGGCTTGGTGGCTTGGTGGCTTGGTGGGTTTGGTGGTTTTGGTGGTTTTGCTGGCTTTGGTGGTTTTGGTGGTTTTGGTGGCTTTGGTGGTTATGGTGGCTCTTGTGATTCTGGTAGTCCTGGTGGTCCGGGTGATACCACTGGTTTGGGCTTCTGGCTGTTACTGTTGCCTGTGCAGCGCATCATGACGTAAAACAACATATTAATATATATATATATATATATATATATGCATTTGGTAGCGGACCCTGCTCCCCACAGCCAAACGCTCCAAATTCAATGTCATGTCTCCCGCCTGCTTCCAGGCCGCCGCAGGCTGTGTCGGGGTGGAACCGGGCAGTCTTCCCAACACCACCTGCTAAGCCGGGCAATGCAATGACTTCAGGCTGCAAAAGAGCTCGCCTGCGCAATTCGACGGCAGGCCACCGTAGACCCTCAGCGTTATGCCCAAAGCCCCTAAACCCTGTAAACCATATGTACCCGAAACTCCTAAGCCCCTAAACCCTAAACCTTACTCCTTAAACCCCCAAATACCCCATGCGCCAATACCCGCAAGCCCAGTGCTGGCCTCCCCCCTCGGGGGTCTTCTCTGTGCGGCGAGCGGACAGCATCATGGCACTGACCGTGGGCATGCTGCATCTAGAGGCATTAAGGCTTTAATGGTTTACGGTTTTGAAGGGTTGAACGGTTTGAGGGTTTGAGAGCCTATAAGGGTTTAGGGCTGAGGGGTGAAGCTCTAGAATGAAAAGCAGGATGGCTTCGGAACTTGGACTCCTTGCCAAGAAAGCACGTGAAATCCAATGCTGCGTACAACCAGAAAAACCCTAAACCCTAAACCCTAAACCCTGTGGGCGTCAAACCCTGAGCGCACATAGGGCCCTAAACCCTTTACCTTGAACTCCCCCCCGCCACCAGCCTTAGTCCGTAGACACGAAGCCTAGTTACCTTTAATCCTGACAGCTTCAGCCCAAAAGGGATGCATCCACCATCAGAGGTTGGAGGCTCAAAGCTGCGGCCAGGACTGTGTGCGGACGGGAAACGGGAAAGAGTCGGTGCCCTGAACCCTTCGATGCCACCACGGCACTGCACCGGCCGCGTCTCGGTAGTATAAATGGGTCATGGCCCGAAATCTCTCCTGGAGGCCCAGAAGGGGTTGGGTTTCGGGTTTACGGTTTGTTCGGGGTTTAGGGTTTGGGGATCTTGGTTTAGGAAGGAATTTTGGTATTGGGAGTTTTGGGGTCTTGGGGTCTAGCTAGGAGTGTTGGGCGTACGGTTGTCTCGGCTCTAGGAGTGCGGGCCGAGTTTCAGAATTTTGGGCTTTTGGGCGTAGGGTCTAGTGCTAGGGCACAGGATGTTCAGGGTTTTGGGGTTTGAGGTTGCTGCGTGGCGGAAGTGAGATTCTGGTAGGTGTGCGAGCAATCTGCTAGAGACCACACTGCACTGCATCTTGCTGCCAAAAGCCCAAACCTCTGGAAATCTCACTTCGAGCTCCCAGCGACTACGTGCTGCTAGTTTTTGGGGAATATCAATAGCATTCGATAGCACTCACAGAGGGTCCTGTCCGCCAGTGTCCCAGACGTGTAGTTTCAGCTGGCTGCCATCCCCTCGGGCCCGAGATAAGGGCTTGAGGGGCAGCTAGCCTAATATGGGGGCCTTAATAAGTAGAAGATGGTTTTGGGGCCCATTGTACTATAATTATAATAAGGGACCCCCAAAACAGTTTTGGTAATTATGTAGGCCCCTATAGTGGACGAAGCCCGCAAACCACAACCTTAGCCACTAGAAAAGCCTGCACCAAATTGAGTGTGGTAGCCCACCTGAGCTTCAACATGCAACCCTAAACATAAACCCTAAATAAACAGCCTTTTCATCTTCCGGCGGAGATGAACCTTCCTTTGAGAGAGCCTGGTTCTCCAGTTCCCCAGCAAAGAAGACCCGCTTAAAACACACGTAGGAATGGGGAATCCATAAGGGTTCTAGAAGGGATCGGGTTTCGGGATTGTGGTTCTTTGACATAAGAGTTTAGGAATTATAATGAAGGTGCTCAGGCTCGTTTGCTAGTGGTCGGCAGTATGCTCAGTATGCGGAAGGTTCACTTGGTTGGCGTGAGCATCCGAAAGCTCGCATCAGCAAGCTCCCCTAGAGCAATAGAAGGGGCCCTGACAGATGGGGTATGTGTAGTTCCATAATTGCGCTTCCGTAGTAGCGCCTGCAAGCACTGAAAGCTGCAAGCTTGGACGAGAAGCCAAAGGACAATCTGTGCTGCAACCCTGTAGAACTCAGCGTACGATCCAGCGCTTGCTAATATGAGTGGTTGTCGAGAACCCTATGCTCTCCTACGCTCTTATTCAGAAATAACATACACCTGGCACAACTTACTTAAGCCAGCTGCATGGGCGAAGCCCTGAACCCTAATTATGCCCCACCATAGCCCGCAAACCCTAAACCCCGCAAGTAAACCCTAAGCCCTCAAACCTAAAACCAAAAAACTGAACCAAACCCAAGAGCCGCGTAAAAAACAAAGCCCCAACCCCTGAATCTTGAACTCAGGGGCTTCGGATTCTAAAGCTGCCGAGTCGCGCAGCCGGACGATCTGCTGCAGAAAGGCGGCCCCAATCGTGACCTTTATAAAGAAACAACCAAGTTTATGAACATAACCGTGGCTTTAGGGGCTCTATAAGGGATCATGTGCTCCATTGCTTGCGGTGACCAAACCGTCGACAACGCCGACGACGACCACCACCACAAAACCACCACCATGCCAAAACCACCACCGCTGCCTGCCATCACCAGCACAACCTCTGGCACGACCACTGCTGCCGAGACTGTGCGGGGTATCGTGTATAGTGCAGTTCTAGAGGGACTATAAGGGTATACTAGTGGCAATTATTCCGACCACTACATTTGCGCCCTTGTCGGCTGCTCTTTACCAGGGCCACTCATCGCTCCACCAAGCTCCCCGCAACATCTCCAAATTCCTCAAACCTTAAGCCCTACACCCCGAACCCAAAACCCCTGAATTCGGAAGAGCCCCGCTCTCAAGCCCTGAAGCTCTGAACCCAACAAATCCTGAAAGCCCAACCTCCCTAACGCCCCAAAACCCTAAAACCAGAAACCCCAAAACCCAGAAGCGGCGCCGCTGCCTAACCCTAAGACCCAAATGCAAAAGTTCAAAGAAACACCATGTGTGACGGAAAACCCTATAGAAACCGTGCCAGAACCCTTGTAAACCTATTCAGACTCCGGCATTGACATCTCCCCTACAAATTCCTCTTAGAATCCTAAACCCCAAACCCTAAACCCCGACCTCATGATATGGGTTGAATCGGCCCTGGCAGAAGCGGAGCGCGAGGGAAGATTTGCCCTTGGCGTAGCATTGGGTGCGTGTAGGGCTGATAGGGTTGTTTGGGGCTTGGAAGGGCTTACGGCGTTTCGTTGGGATTTATTGGCGAAGGTTATATACTGTTTCCTAGGGTTAAGTTACGTTAAGAGTTGATGTCGTATGGTTTGGTGCCTCGGGATTTTTTTGAGGCACCTTGCTCCATCCGCCTGGAACCCCTAGCGCCTCGGGCGGGGGTCCGAGACCCCAAACGTGGTCTAAGAGGGCTCACGGAATCGGATCTTCAACTCCGGGGGGTGTCGGGTTCGGAGCCTTAGATGACGCAAAAGACGAGCTTCGGATTTCAGAGTTCTGAATTTTCGGATCCCGGGCTCGGTCTTTACTACAAAACACACCGAAACCCAAAGGCGCCCCCAACCCTAAAGCCCCAGAATCCCATACCATTGTGGCACCATGTCGCCCCGTTCAGTCTAAGATGCTCTCGTCAGCAACATGGGCAGGTCGGATTTATGAGGATATTCGCAGCATGTTTTGGCATGTTCAAGTACATCGCGGACGTTGAAAACGCTGCTAGAGCCAGCACCCATGCTATAACCAAATACCCTAAACCCTAAGCCCTGTTTGAAGGCTTTGGGGGATGAGAGAGTTGTCAGCGTGTCGCGTGAACGCCAAGGCTCGCCCTGAACCCCTTCAACAAACGCAGCCAGGAAGTATGAGAAAAGAAATATCTTGAAGACCCTTGAATAGTACAGATCCCCAGTTAATATAGGTCACGTGGTTTATTCATCACGGGTCTGTAGTACTACTGTTCTAATTCCGTCATGAGCGGCTCGATATGGATCCTTTCGTTTTGCGCAAGCGCCTCGCCGTAGCATGTATTTCCAAGCATGCATGGTTGAATGGAAGCGCCTCAAAGCAATGGAAGGCAGCCCTAAGTGCACACCCTCGATGTTCTAAAGCTGCTTTTCAAAAGAAACCAGTCTGTATAAACTGGCTCTTTCGATCGACACACCGAAATTACATCCTGAAGGCTCAGCCACCCCACCTTTAAAACTCCAAAACCCCATATCCCAAGTCCCTAACTTAGTAAACCTCTTCAAACCTCTCAACCCCAAAATCTCAAGCCAAAACCCTCGTCCGTAAAACCTTAAAAGCCTCGTAGAAGCCTCCTTTCTAAACATATTTTTTTAATAATAGTCTAAAAAGCCAAACAAGGGACTCCACAACTGGAAGGAGCCAAGGGGCCACACCCGAGTCGCCCAGCAACACGATCTTGGCCTGTAAGAGATGGATTAGAATAGGGTTTTGGGGGTAAAGTATCCTATAACTAGAATAAGGAACTTACAAAATAGTATTGGTCATTATTTAGGCTCCTACATTATCTAGGCTTGATACAGGGGCCTGAGGAGTTGGAAAACTATTTTTCTGGAGATTGCGATACGACTGCAACTGTTTAACGTTGTGCCTTGGGACCTGAATATGAGGCTATAGGGGATTGCTGGGGAGAATAGGGTGTTGGTGTCTTGAGCTAACTTCTTGCTGATTTGTTTTGTCCCTGGATGAGAGACCTCTCACATCTCTCTCCTCGTGTAGCCTGCCGTGAGTATCACCAAGGGCCTTTTTCGATGCAGCTCCGACTCAGATCCTCTTGTGATAATGTAGGGGCCGTAATAATTAGACTAAGGTTTTGGGGCATATTATACTATAACTATTATAAGGAACCGCTAAAATAGTATTGAGTATGGGTAATTATTTAGGCCCCTGTGGTAGCAATTTCAGGTCGATTGAATTGAGGCTTTGGGTTCATGCCAATATCTGTCTTGACGACTGCTTGTGAGGCTGAGGACCTTTAACGGGATCCTCGTTCAAGAACCCTTGTAAGAACCTGGCTTCGGCAACTTAAACCCTCAACCACTCAACCGGAACCTTGAAAAGGCCCACCCGGGCAAGCTCTGACAGCCATGACCCTGCGATGGGCAAGCCTCAATGGTGCTCCTTACGGCCCCGGACTGCGCGTCCTGAACGTTCAGGCCAACCTGTCCTGACACAATATTCAACGACTAATCGTCTGATATGCATAGAATCTTCACTACGGGCTGCCATTACGAGAGATACTTGGTAATCTTTGGGTATCGCTTCGCAGTTCATATTCATGTGCTATTTGGCCAATATCTCATGGGCAACACCTACAACGTTGTTGATATTCAGGCAACATTTAGAAGCCAGCTAGCCACAAATAACATCAATAATCAAAAGGTGGAGAGCATGTAAGCAAATTCAAGAAGGCCTCAATGAAACTTAGCTAGTATGCGGTTACTGCTTCGTTCAAGTTAGTAAGTAATTATCTATTTCAGTCAGATTGCACCGAATGTGTGCTTCCTGGCTTTTGCGTGTTTCATTCATATTGAAAACCGCTCGCCTTCAAGAATGTTGGATCATGTAGTTGACATGTTAAGGCTCAGTACATAACGAATACTGTAATCGCATTCTACTGTTATTTCCTTAGTGAACTGCACATGAGTCAAGCGCTAGCAGACTGAGTTGGACATTAGCAACTACAAGTTCTCACAGAATCATTACATTTAGGCCCAGTCTTGTTAATTGACCAAGATTTATTAGAGTCATGAAAGTTTCAGCAAACAACTACTCTTACAATACATAGCTAGCTATTGAAAGTTACAAAAGCTGAGTAGCAATCAAGTCTATTGCAAATAGTGTTTACATGCTAGATAGTGGCTGGTCACTAGATGGAAAGTTGGTATTTTTACGATATTCAAGAAATATACCCCGCACTGTCCTCATTTCCTATACATACTTCCTTATAAAATTAACAACCAGGCCCCTCATATTAATCACAATAACATTGGATAACATTTTATATGTATGCTCTCTCGATTTGTGCGACATCGGAAACCTTCACGCAGGCCCCGGAGCGTAGGAAGGTGAGGCCATGGGGCCTGTAAATGTGACTGCTCAGCCCCCGCAGCCCTGATCCGGGTAAGCCTAACAACCCCAACTAAACCGGAAACCCGGAACCCTAAACCCTAAACCCGGAACCCTAAACCCTAAACCCGGAACCCTAAACCCTAAACCCTAAACCCGGAACCCTAAGCCCTTAAACCCGGAACCCTAAAGCTCAGCCGTAAACCCGAAGGCGAACCCTTTACTCAGGCCGACACGACGAGATCGACGGATTATTCAACCGAATACACAATAGCTAAGTGATCTTAAGGGCGTTAGTAGGGCTTTGGGGTTCAGTGCGCAGTGCGCATTCTGGGTTTGGGGCTTTACAGTTCTTGGGCTTTCGGCGACAATCTCTGCAAGGAGTGTTAAAGCTACGAGAATGATAGCTCTGTTACATGTCATGGCGCCCCAAAACCAGCAATCCGCATTAAGACCAGCATATCATAGAACCCTTACAGAAACCACTCCAGCATGGGGAACAAACTCGATGCTCTTGAAAGAAATTTAGCCCCAAACCCTAAAACCCGACCCCTCAACCCCAAACCCCCCAAAAACTTAAAACCCCGACTGATGCGTGCAAGCTCGAAAGCAGCGTGAAACAATACATGTTAAGATTTATGTTTAACGTTAGATTTTTGTAATGATTTGATACATTCTGACCTACACCGGAGGCCTTGGCCACCCGGTTTGGCACCGGCGCAGCCCATCGCTTGGCCCTGCGCTCGTTGCAGAAAGGGTTTAGGGCTTAGGACGAAAAAGGCGAGAAAGGGAGAAGCAGTTAAGCATCAGACAAGGCGGGTCTCATGTTCTGTTTCAGCGAATCAGCGCTCCGCTGCAAGGTTCGGTTTTGGATTAAGTTGTTTGCTTTCTGGGCCTACGGATCAGGGAATGGCTCGCGTGGGCTTAAGGGGTTAACGTTTAGTTAGGATCTTGGGGCGTGGGGTCCTTCTGAGGAGGATCTTGTCATGCAAGGTTTGTATAACTCCGACAACGGAAAACGCGCAGCAGATCAGGCACATCAACCTCGAGAGAGCACAGGATCAACCCATGACCCCGAGCCCGGTTGCGTCAATATACTGTAGTATAGTAAAGAACAGTGTAGTATAGCATAGCACAGTACAGTAAAGCATAGCACTACAAAGTAGAGCAGTATAGCATAGCATCGTCGGTACAGTATAGTATTGTCTCGTGTAGTAAAGGTTCACACTTCAGTGCCCAGGACTCCTGGCATTTAGCAATCAGTGGCCAGTGATAGGGCTCATGCAAAGCCATCACGCAACTTACACATATCCAGAAGTCCTTTAAACACGACGCTAAACTTCCCTAAGTCCTGCACCCTGACCCCTTGCCTGTCAGAAGTCTCACAACGTCTTCCCAGTATGTCTGCCGGTCTGTTTTCACGAGCAGAGTTGCTTTTCCAGCAGCACTAGTTAAGATTGAGGGGCCTTGATAATCAGAAGGCTTAACAAGGCTTGGGGGGGATGCTATAAAATAGCAATACAGGGACTTTAATGGGAATGTTATTACTAATGTTCCGACCTCTAGACTCGCAAAGGCATTACGCAGGGCTAAACTTTGACTCCGAGCCTTCAATCCAAGATGCTAGGAATCAGCGCTGCGTTTTCCAGTATATTATGATCATATATGCATGCTCTTACTGCTTGTACTTGTTTATGAAACATTTGACAACTGCACATATTGCAGTGGCCGTGTCATCATTCCTGCTACTCTCCCTGCTGATGCTCCCATGCGGGCCTATGCACATGCATGCCGACAGATGGGCATGTCTACATACTAGTATCTGTCTGTGTCTATCTATGACTGTATGTGTAGAGTTATAGAGATACAGAGATATAGAGATATGGTTGAATGTATTTAACTATACATATATATATATGTACCTATATCTTATGCTACAAAGTTAACCTGCATTGTATTCTCAACTCTCGCAAAGTAAAAACGAATACCATATACCACCAGATACTACGATGCTTTTTATAGTGCGTGGCTCTGTGCTACGGCGCTGAGCCTTGGCTTGGGTTGGGCGGCTTTGATTTCCGGGCTTATGTTTGCCTCAGGCTGCGCGGAGACAGGGATTAGGGTTTAAGGATTTACGGTTTATTCAGAGATCAGGTTTCGGGATTAGGGTTGCGGTTAAGGGTTTTGGCGTTCAGAGTTCAGGGATTAGGGTTGAGGGCGCGGGGACCCTAGCCGTAAAAATCACAGCTCCCAAACCTGTTTCGGCACTTCAAGCATGGAGTGGTTACCAAAATGCAAATTCCGAGAAACACTGCTCACACTATTCCCAAACCAATAGTCTGCACTCTGGGCCTTTAGGGTGTTTCGTTTTTCTGGAGCTAGCATATGGGATTGCGGCCGCAAGGTTGCTGAACTCTGAAACCAGGCATTAACCAGCAACGACAGACCGTGCCTGTTTCAGTGCCCCCCCCTTCGGTGGGACAATGAAGTTGCTGGAGCCGAACAGCAGCGAATGTGCAGACTGTTGGAGTAACCCAGAACCTTTCACGCCAATCATAGACCACGAAAAGCTTTCAGCAACCAGTAAGCTCTGCATTCAGATTCAACTCCAAAGTGTAATGACTTTGTACGTGGACTCTCGATATTTGTCGTATGTGCTCTTCGCCATACTATCCTTATGGGTTGCAGCTTGCTTCGCAAGCTGCAGTGGGTGCAGCTGGACGATTGAGAGACGACTATGCAGACCAATACCATTGGCGGCTCAGGCTGCTGCTGCGCTACTGTGCTGCTACCGCTGCTACCGCTGCTACTGCTGCTACTGCTGCTACCGCTGCTACGGTTACTTCGACTGGCACTGCTACTTACTAGTGCTGCTAATGCCACTGGTAACACTAGTAGTGCTGCTTAGCTGCTACTGCTACGGCCACAGCCACTACTGAACTAGTAGCGCTGCTGCGGCTACTGCTACTTCCGCTGATACTGCCACTGCCACTGCCACTCCTACTGCTACTCCGACTGCTATCGCTGCTGCTACTGTTAGTATTTCGCTGCTGCCCCTGATATATTCCTGCAAAGCGTTGCTCGTGTCGTGATTCCTGCTACGAGCACTTGTGCTAGTACTCTCAAGACTAATACTACCCTAAACCTTCCTTACAAAATGGTACGTCTCAGGGGAATGCATGCACTTTTTCTGCTGAGATCCCTCTGGGCTAAGCTCAGCTTCGAAACAATGGTTCCTTGAATGAAACCACTGCAAACACCCCTCCACCCCCTCGGTCCCACAATCTGAACAATCCCAATTCGACCGCTTCTTTTCGCAAAGTCTCTGCAAATTCTTGCGGTCTCTCGTCACCTCTGCCCGATGCATCATCGAGAGCACCTTGTTGCACGAGTAGCAAGGATCCTCTTAAGCAGGGTCCGAAACTCAAAGCTCAGAAAGGACAGAAACAAGACAACGCCAAGTTTGGGATGAACATCCACCAAGGGCCAACATCCGTAAGGTTAAGGCTTTAGGGTTTCGGCTGCTATCCGCCTTGTGGCTGGCACTGCTTTGCACAAGATTCTCCCTCACTGCTGCAAGGTTCCACTACATCACGCACATCAAGAAGACACTGCAAAGGTCATGTTCTGTGGAACATACAGAAGTGCTCAACTGCCGCCCACTCCTTCCCCGAAACCTTCAACACGAAACCCTAACCCCTGTACCACTGCCAGGCCTTTTGGATGAAGGTTAAGACGGTGAAAGCGTTGATCAAAGAATGGCCTCGATGTGAATGGGGCCCAACAAAACACTTGGACATAAACAGTTGAAGGTGACATCCCCGTAAGGGGTAGGCTTCAACCGTTCATATTGATGTCTGCGTGCTACTCAGCGATGCCAGGGTGCGAAATGCAGACCAAGACAATCAAGGTGAGTTCGGGCTTCGGCTTCTGAAAGCACCACGTCAGCGATCCTTCACACCAGCAAGATGGGAGTTCAACGTGAGGAGTCCCTGATCTAGGGATCCTCAGATGAAGGATCCTACTACTTAGGGCTCTTTTGGGGGTCCCGGTTTTTGAACTCCCAAGCAGCTACTGACCCTGTCAGGGCAAACTTGGATTTCTTTCGCGCGGAAGCTCAGCGAGTATCGGGAATCGCAAGGGGGCTGGCAGCCGATGCTGCTTAGGCGCAGGCGGCAGCACGATCGACGAGCACTGGGGCAGCGATGAACGACATCGAAAGGTTGGTAATACCAGTGAAACTCTGGCGACTCTGCAAAATCACAGTTGCAGGACCGAAGATACGAGCGCCTAATAGCTATACTGGTGGACTTTACAGCAACTCGACGCCCTCTCGTGGATCGTGGAGGCCCACGAAGCGCCTGGAACAGAATTAGGAGGAGAGTCCTCAAAAGGGAACCTGAACACAGAGTATGTCATGTCGTATGAGACTAACAGTGGTAGATCGTGGTGGCAACACTACAAGAAGAACAGGTTCCCCTGTCGAGGGATGATCAGACGATTCTGCTGCCAGCGAATACCTTGTTGAAAAACATGCTCTGTTGAATGCCTCCAGGCATCTCAGCACCTAACGTACCGAAGTAGGTGATGGGCGAAAAAACGCACATAAGCTTGCACCTACCTCCGCAAAGCGTTACATTGTTACTGTACCTTTCATCGCCATCACCTCCGGAAAAGGGAGAGTCTCTTTACCGGAGCCACGGGCCTGCGCGAGACTGACCAACGCAGGATCACCCTGGTTGAAAATCAACAGCCGCAACACACGAGCCAGGGCTAACATCCACGCCGTTGCCGAAGATCTTTGCAAAGACACAGGGACTTCCTGCCTAGGGAACTCTTGCTACCCTACACCCTAACCTAAACCCTGCCCGTTCGGAGAATGTCGTTGGTCGGGAGCTGCTTTGAGAGGCTTGCTTCGGGGTCTTCCTGTTCCCCCAAGACCCAAGACCCACACCCTGAACCCCCGGAATCGAATCTGCTTCCACGGAATCTTCGTAAAGGAGTGTAATGATGAAACCCCACCGGCAGCGGTAGGAGACGTTGTGTTCCCCAGCTTTCAACGCTGCAAACGATTCGTCCAGAGCCGTCAGACCACATCTCGAGCCCGATTCACATCCTCTCAGCGACGACATTTACGTCACAAGGGCGACCATTCCAGCACCCGGCTGATGCCAGCTGATCTTCCCGGCACGGAGGCTTCAGAGGCTGACTTATCTGCAAATCCCATGTGTCGCCCGGCAGGGAGCCCAAAACCGCAAAGCCAAACCTGGTACATAACAAGCGCGAAAATCCGGCATTCCCTGACCCCACACCCAGTAATCAAAAGGCTTCCGGGTTGGGGGTTTCGGTGTTTGGAGTTTCGGGGTTTGGGAGTTTGGGGGTTTAGGGTTTGGGTGTGGGGCTCGTTGTTGATATGGTTGGGGATTGTTACGACCGGCGATTCTGGTGTTTGCCCACTTGGGGCTGATCGAATCTCTGAAACTTAACCCTTACACAACCGATAGCTACCCTAGCAGACTCACTCTGCATGCAGCTTGCTGAAACTGCGTCGTCTGCCTATGTGACCCAAGACTGCACCTCTCGAAGCCTGCCGTACCTTAAAAGGGCATTGAGTTCACAACCCACCCCGGGAAATGCAACCAGAAAAGCATCTTGACAGATGTCAGGATTAGGAAGCCCTTTCATCGAAGCTTCTCCAAGCCGGAACGAAGAAGAACCTGACCTTGATGCTATAACTCGTAAACGGAACTTTTGCTCCTTACACCCTGAAGCCTCACTTGTGCGGCGAGATTTTGTAAGGCCTCCGTGCCGTTCACAGCAGACAGGCTCAAAACAACTGCACCAGAATCGTGAAAATTACCAGCCGAGTCGTGAACCCCGTTCTCTAAACCTGAAGATCCTACACACGCTACTAAGACCCTATGCCGAAATCCTGAACACATACAAAGAACACTGACCCCGGTGCCTCAGCGCCGTTTTGCCTAAGCCGCTTTAATTGTGCAGACTGAAGCTCCGGTCGGCCCAGTTGGACAGCTCCCAGATTCTTCGACGGCAACAGCAACACAACTTTAAGGCTGACGGCTTGAAGACTCAGGGTAAATCCTACAGCCTACAGCTACAAAAGCTGTGGCTCGTAATGTCGCGAGCGTCGCAAGAACACTCAGGCCATGACCGTAACCATATCTACATCAGCATTATCATCAGCAGCATGATCGTCATCACCCCCATTATCAGCATCATCACCGCGTCAGCCTCCTCCTCCTCCTCTTCAGCATCCGCCTCCTTCTGAGCATAATCGACATCGTCGTCATGGTGTCCGTAGTCGTGGCAATCGCTCTGGTCGTATAACTCGAAACAGGCTTTCAAACGTAACGGCCTGGATGGTGATCGTGATAGATGTCAGCATCATATTGGCCACCGCAACAGTACGTCTACTGGACATATCTACAACAAGCACAATTGAGATAACAGATGCATGAGACGTAACTTGAAAAACTGGATATTTCTAGAATCTTCACGAAGATAACAGCCTCTTCTAAAGTCACGACCATAAGATGAGCCAAGTTTTGCTGTCGCTTCGTTCGAGCTTCTTCCAGGCACATCGCAGGAAAACAGTTTCAAAAATCAAGCCAACACGTGGCGGAGTCAGTGCTTTCGATTGCTGGCGGGTGCTACCGACCAGAACGTTGCCGAACTACCTGCTTAAAAGTCCCTTCCGCCCGATGCTGCTTGCAAACCAGCATGCAACAGCACCTAGTAGTGGAGTCGACATCTTACGTTCGGCTCAGTCTTGGCTCCGTCGAAGCACCTACCCGTCTCAGCCTGAGGCGTCAAAGACACATTGGAAATCAGTTGTGATCAACGAATCAGCAGCTGTTCCTGAGCAGCTAGGCAGATTTCAAATCGGCAGTCCTGCTTGTGAATGCAGGAAGCGGATGATTCTTTGCGTTGTTTATATTGAGTCAGGGGATGTTTGTTCTTAAGTCGGCTCTATGTCCGGGTTCGTAAGGGATTAGGGTCAAGCCGCCGAACATCACCTGGGTTTAGGGTTTAGGGTGCCCCCCGACTTAGGGGCCATCGGCTCCTAGAGTCCTAGAGTGTGCACAGACACCCTTCAGAGGGGATGGCACTGATGCCACCGGGCTCCAATCCATGTCTTCAGCCCTCAGCCGGGTTGGGGGCGCTTTCTGTAAGCCTCCCTAGACCCAAAGCATCTTCAAACAAACAGAGCTTGATTAACCCCTCGGGATTATACGTAAATGAACCCGGAGGTTGTAGGAGTTGATGTTTTAGGGCTTGTTTTTCAGAATTATTACACCCTAAACCCCAAACCCTTGCGACAACCCCAAACCCTGCTCTGTTACAGAAGCTTCCTATGTTTCCCGATTGGTCCTTTGCTGGTGGGCTGGGGGGGGTGGTGGACAAAATCACGCGAAAGTCCAGGGCTTCGGGCTTTGGGCTTTGGCCTGCGGGCGTGAGTTTCAGGGTTCAGGGTGCAAGGCTTCCTAAAATCCGCGAAACCCCAGACCCTCAAGCCCTAAAGCCCACACTACCCTCCAAACCCGAAGACCGATGAATCGTAAGTCCTAAGCCCCAAGACCGATCGCGCTGAGAGGGCCCACAGCAGACACTCTATGGAATGGAACGGACTAGACAGGACTCCCGGGACAAAGGCGGTTCTCCTGAAAGACTTTCGGGTGAGGGGCTCAGGGTGTACGGCTTGAAAGGCTTGATAAGGCTTTCGGCGCTCCAAAAGTTCTGGATTTAGGTGCTTGCACAGACCCCATGCCCCGATTAAGGCTGCAAAGTCTTCACTTGAGCTCTGCTACGTCTGCACGCTAGAACAGGGCTGTGAAGTAGATTCTACTACGATTATAATTACAGGGACTGCAAGGGGATTCTATGAAGACTATTTATTCAGACCCCTGTATGCTGCTTGCCCTCGGGGAAGAGCGTTATGATGATTGCAGCGACCCGGCCTCAATGATTGAAAGTCATGTACGGCTTGAATCTTGATATATTCGTCACTAATTTCGGCTTCAACATCTTCAGCAATCCGTTCTCGTTGCGGCTAGTGCTCATACGAAAGCTATTACCAATACTAACGCCAACACGAAGGCGTGTTCGAATGATGCGAATTCTAATCCTGATACTGAACCCAGGTCTGGTGCAAATATGCTTGCGACTGATAAACAATAAACTTCAAAAAACCCAAAGAAGACATCGATGATCTGCCTCGTCCCTTGGATTGTCAGGCTGAGTTAAACGCTTTGGCGCCATGGTCTTTAGACCCGGCAGCTGGGAAGGCCCGGATTTTCGGGATTGGGGTTAGGGTTTAGGGTTTAGGGTTTTAGGGGGCTAGGGGTTTAAGGTTTGGGGCTTTCGGGGTTTAGGGCTAAGAAATAGCATCACTATCGACTGCGGGCTCCTGGGGTTCCTCGCCCTAAGCCCTAAATCTTCTAAACCCTAAGCCCTCTTTGGGTTCGTAGGGTTTCGGACGTACGGTTTCAGGGTTTGTGGGATTACATACCTGAACGCGTTTGGGGCCTAGGGTTTAGGGCTTGCTGTTGCGGGTTTAGGAAGCCCGGGATCTACGGCTGACCAACTGAATTCAAATCAATGGGCCAACCAGTGCCTAGGGCAATGCCGAAATCTGTGAGAAAAGAGCGAAGGACAAGGCCGCAAAATAGTACCTCAGTCCCGGCAGTTTCGGGTTGAGGTGTTTGGGGTTCGGGGATTAGAGCCATTAGGGGAGAGGAGTTTGTGGATGAGGTGTGGCTGCGGCATGCAAAACCAAACAAAGTCCGGTAACCTGCAACGGACTGCGCACTCTCTGCTGCCATGCTAGGGCCTGCGAAAGTGGGAAAGTGAATACAATGGTCTTCGAAGTCCTCACGATCCGAAGTATGTCAATTAGGCGACCTGTATGATTACCAGTACTATTTTGGGGTTCCTTGTTATACCTTCCGAAGACCTGTTCACGCGCACTTAGCACTGGGTTTCACGAGCCTTTCGCTTCGGTTTTTACAAGGTTTCGGATTTCAGGATTCGGATGTACCGGTGCGAGGGGTTTGGGGTAAGGGGGTGGGGTAATTCCGTCATGTCCGAAGCTTCACGTGTTGTTCGCTTCATGAAAAGCTTCCACGGGAGCTGCGAGATTCCTTTTGATAAATCTTTGATTTTCGCTACTGAGACCTGCGAGCTGTCGCGCGCTCAAACGTTTCCACAAAATGCAAACCAGGAAAAAAACCAAAAAAAACTACACAACAAAACGCAAACAAACACATTGACATCGGCAAATGCCGCACGTGCCACGGTTTTCAAGATACCACTATCGATGCCATTCAAGAAACAGCTTAAAACACATATTCCGTGTTGCGTTTGCGCCTACGATAAGCCGGCTGAGTGCCTGCTGCAACGGCTTGCAATCAAATAAAACTCACAGGTTTTCGGTTTTTGCCGGTACGCACGACATATATGACCTCCCCATGGACTTAAAGACCTCTGGGTCCTGGTTTTTACGATGCGAAATGCTCCTGCACATTTCCTGTTGTTTTACCACTGTCTTGATTTCTTCTAGTCGTTCTAGCAACGTACAAAGCGCAAATGCCTCGAGTTTTGACACTTCCTGACAGCTCCATCCATGAGCAGACCGAACAAAACACACTATGTTGGCATCCTCGTGGCTTGAACATTTACAATAGCCCTTCGATCTTGTCATTCACACGACTGAAACTGGTGCACAGGCCGCGTGCGCCCTGTCTACCTCTACACTGCATGAATTACAGCCCCAAGACCCTAAAGCCCCTTCGCCACTGAGGCTGTGGAAGAGTTGACAATCAAGGGGCATGATCATCAAAACCTCAAGACCCGCACCCCCCTACCCTCCACAGCCTCAAGGCTAAGTCCCCAAACCTTGAACCCCTAATTCCCTTAACGACGACCTACATCATCCAAATCCCCTAGAGCCCCCCAATGTAGGGCTGTTTATGATTGTACAACAATAGTAAGGAACCCTAAGGAACAGTATTGAGAAAGTGCAATTCAAACTTCTGAATGATTATCCTCCAACCCCACCCCCCTAAATCCACCAGATCCCCCAAATCCACCAAAACCTAGACCCCAAATCCCCTGAACCCTAAACCCCAAATCCCCTAAACCCCAAACCCCACATCCCCTAAACCTTGAAAGTGCGGTAGCTCACTGTGCTCCAGCTGGTGACGATACGAAGTAGAGGAGACGTGCTTCCAGGGTATGGCTAGGCGAACGTAGCGAGAAACTGGAATGGCGCACACCTTTTGTGCTCGGGGCTCCCCTGTCTTCGGGAAGTCAAAGCTGCGAGAAGAACATTGATGCTTCTGATGCACTCGAAAGATGGATGTCTTTTGCATCCGGCCCACTCCCCCCGGGCGCATATAGAAAGAAATCAGTCCTCCAAAGGATCGAGACCAGTTTGCTTGCGTCTCCTCGCGGATCTCATTTCAGGGTCCTCCACGATTCGCCATCGATGACCCATAAGGTAGTACAGCTCGAGTTCCTTAGCAGCTCCAGCCTTACTAAGCGAGTTGGAAAGTTGGGCTTCACTGTGGACCCATCGCACTTCCAAAGCCGTCTGTTGTTGTGCCGCCTTGAGCGCTATCAGCTCAATGTTGGCGAGCCGCTTCTCAGCCCCCTTGATCGTCAGCACCTCAGTCTTGACTTTATCAAACACGTTCTGGAGTCCGAAATCAGGCATCCCTTAGTCTGCCGCACGGTGGACTCAGGATCACGCACTTGAATGTTGCCATGAGTCATTTCCGCCCATTGAAACCTCAGGTAGAACAAACTGTCCTCCCCGTTGACTGCGGCCTGTGTCTCTGCCGCTCCTGGTGACCGACAGGCTCTGTCGATCTTGTGACTGCTCCAAGACAAAGGCGATAGTGGCAATACTCCACCCCTCTGAAGCCCCATGGTACTCATCCCAATGAAGGAACCCTGAGTGCTCCCGCCATCAGGTCGGTTCTGACTCCCAGCATCCACCCAAGCGTAGATACAAGGCTCCTCTTGAGGATCAAAGGCATGAATCTTCATGACATGATGTTTCTTAGCACGGGTGTGAGCAATCAACAGGTTAGTCTTGATGATGGTGTGCACCGTGCTTCTACTCACTTCAGAAAGCAGTAAACTAGTTTCGGCCGCCACGTGTGGGGCCACCTGCTGAGCATGCCACGACAAAGCTCCCAAAGCTGCCCTCAACTGCGTTTTCTCCTTTTCTGTTGTCGCAGACTCCTTGGACTTCCGGCGTGCCCCGGACACAGGAATCTCTTGCAGATAATCTTCAACGTACTGTGTCTCACTTAGATCAAAGCCTTGCTCGGTTTGTCGAATCTGCACTCCACATTGTGTAACTCGCCGTGTTCCCAATCTCCCCACTAGAACTTGGTTCGAATCTTCTCCTATATGCCCTGCCACTCCGGATCATCTTCTGAACCTCCAAACAAGAAGTCATCCACGTGACCCGATATTAGGCCCCGTAGAACACCCTGTGGCCGCCACATCCACAGGCATGGGTCCGACCATGCTCTCTCAAGGCCCAGGCTCTGAAGAAATTCTGACACTGTTTTGTACCACTCCAAGGGAGCGTCCACCAGACCGTAGCATGCTTTCTTAAGGCGGGTGATAAATCCTCGTGCCAGTCCCATTCCATCACAAATCTCATCACACGGGACACAAAAGAGGTCCCCTGGGTAGGGGCGCCCCTGCAGGAAGGCGCCAGACACGTCCCCCTTGTACCCTCGCCATCTTTTGTTTGCACTCATCACTGGCGGGTCTGTCTGCTCATTACGGGAGATGTTGTAGCGCGGTGTTCGTATGCCGGGTCCTGGTATCCTAAAAGCACTGCTCGCGCCTTGGCCTTGCGGCCCCCAGTATCCAACTGCTTCCACGTCAGCACCCATCGCATATTAATAGCCGTGGCCTTGTCGGGCTTCAGATGTGGCGGCAACGCTTCAAATGCTTCAGCTGCTAGAAAGTTCTTGACTTCAGAAAGTTTGGCCACTTTGACCTCGCCGCGCTCCGCCTCGGACAGCTTCCTTTCGCAAACTTCCACGGCTCGCTTTTTCATCGCACCACAAAATAACTCGACAAACTCGCAGTTGCTCGTTTGAAACCACGGGAGCTCTCAGGCATCTCGATCTGGATCTCCACTGCTGCCCAGTCCCCTTTGTCACCCCAGGACGTCTCAGAGACTTCATGCCACCAACAGGGGCCCACATCGCTAGTACTAGCAAACGGCACCTGGTCTGTACGTGGAATTGTCGATTGCCGTGCTTCGAGGGACCCATCATGCTCTGCATCTTGCACCGGTCGCTTCCGTGTGATGCGATGGCGAATCGGCTGCTCCTCATGCTCTGGATCCTGTGCTCGTTGCCATTCTGCCAAGTTAGGTCCAAGGAATCTTTTTGTTTTTGTCTTCTGACAAAGCTTCGATGAGCTCCTCGCGTTGGGACGCGTGCCGGAGCTGCTCCGGCGCACACTTCAAGAGCTGTCGTCCACGCACCAGCCACACCGAACTGCCTGGCCTCAATTCTCCAGACTCGCTCCGGCGTGTCTCGGTAGCCAGCACTCGAGCGGGCCCCAGGAATCTGCCCTTCTTCGTCCCCGGTGCGTGCTTTCCCTTGCCCGACTCTTGACTTCTCCAGAAGTGTACAAGCTGCCGTGGATAGAAGGTCAGGCTACGCCTGCCCCGGGAGTTCTGAGCTCGAAGTAGCCGCTGTCGTGCCTGCCACTCATAGCGGGCCTTCTCGGCCTGTGTTTGCCGGGCCAGGTTCCGAGCAAACTCGCCTTCGGGATTCTCTACTTGCAGCTCGTCTGGGGTTCCGTCAGCAGCATCGATTAACCGGCCCGTCACATCAGCACTTCGGCCAAAAGCGCCCTCTGATTGAAGGTTCGCACCGCAATGGAAAGGAAGTCTTCGGAAGTGGCCTTGGGGTCCTCTTGACTTGAACAGCCTGTTCACACGTTCCGATTTGCCAATGGGCTTCACCGGGGATGACGTCTAACAGAATGTGGTTACGGTCACAGAAGTCAACCACGGCCTGGCTACGGAATGATCCCGCTGGGTCCAATCTCAAGCAGTTTGGGTTGCCAAAATACTGGGTCCAACCCTCCATAAGATAATGCAAACAGGTAGCGGCAGAAGGAGTTTGTTTGGAGCCCTTGCGCAGGATTCTAGCCGCTCTGTATCGGGACCCTTCATCAATGATGACCATGAACGCCACATGTTCTCCCGTCCCTGGGTGTTTCCAATGTCCAACGTCCGCTGAAATGGTGGCCCACTTGGGCGGTAAGGGTTCCAGGGAAGCCACATTTTTCTACGTTCTTCACAGATGCTACACTTAAAGGTCTTTGCCAACTCCAACATCCGAGGCGCTGCATTGCGCCGTTTGAGTGCCTGACATAAGTGTCTCATGCTGCCATGTCCGGTGGCCGCGTGTAGCAAATACAGGTAACGCTTGGCTTGCTCATCCGCCTTCGCCTGTTCACTCGAGAACTTTTGCTTCCATACCCCGGGATTCTGACTCACATGGGCTTCTTGGATCTCTGGAAACCGGAAACCTGAATGCCGAAGTTGACCCTGAACCTCCTCAGACACTTGACTCCAGCCCCTACTCACATAATACGTGACGGTGCGTTGCCCTGACCACGGGCACGTAGCGCGCCACGTCTTTGGATCAAACGACACCACTTTGCGCTGTGTGGCACGCACCTCGCCAATCGCTCGCCGTCGGGTCGAACCTGAGGCAGGGCGTGCTGAGACTGTTCGGAGAGCTGGGGATTATGGATCCACAGCCCTCCATCAGTGTGTTGTCCTAGACCCACGAGGTGGTTCATAGGTTCACTGCTGTTGCTCAGGTCTCTGCGCACGGGCATCTGGTTGTTTCGGCTCACGGTGAGCGACGTCCACCTGGCATCTTTGGGGAGGTGGTGTTTTCCAAACGCATTCAAGTCGGACGTCAACTGAGGATATCGACAGCTGGCTTTGGTCGCTCCATAGAAGGCCCCATGACTATACATTCCCAGTGTAAGATACTCGGCTTCACGCTCCACTAAACTCCGGTTCAGGTTGGGGCTCTATAACTGGGACATGTCCAGCAAGGTCTCACAAGCTGCAAATGAAAAATCCTTGCACTTCAGCAACTGGAGGGCCTTTTCCTCTAGCGCCTGTGACTCTACGCTCAATGCCTCGGGCCTTTTGGGAGGGTTCTCACCTGGGTCCACCTGATGTCCGGGTACCTGGGCTGTCACCTGTGACCCTGAAGCCTCGACTACTGGTCCCTCTGAACAACCCTTCACCTCTGAAAAAAGAACCCGATCCCAGCACATAGGACACTTCTGTTCCGGAAGGTTCGGAATCTGTAAGTCCTTGCAAAAACACATCTCGCCAGTCCCGAACAGCTCGGGAAGCTGCGTCGTCCCTAGGCTCTCCTGCTGAGTCGCTATACTCTACCCTTTACTACTCGACTCGCGAATTCTTCGGTGTACCGATCACTTCGAGAACCTTCCCTTGGACCGATCCCTAAGGTTCACCGCACAACCCTGAGTCACGATATCCCTCAACTGGTACTTATCGCACAACTTCTGAATCACCGGGAGTCTCCAAGCCAAGGACCTCTCACTCATTTCCCAAACCGCATGAATCCCTTTCTGAGTGCAATACTGAAACACCACACTGCAGCTAGTATACACGCGCCGTGCTGCGAGTCGCTTCTGTGCCAAAGCCTCCTGTTGCTGTGGAGTCCTGGAACTAAGGCTTTGAAGGGGACTGTAGGGTCCTTCGGGAGGCGACAGCCACACACAAACCGGTTGCTCCATATCAATCCGCGCTACTTGGTTCCTATGTCACACGAATTCCATAGCGAGCACCTGGTGGCTGCGCCCTCGTAGCCGGCGGCTCGCTGCACAGCTGAGGTCAAAAGACTGTTGGGCTCACAACACACCTGCATCAGAATGCTTCGGCCCTGCGTCACCAAACCCTGAAAGAAGCTAGGGACTAGGGACCAGGCCTTCTCTTCTAAGGCTTGAGCAGCGGCACAGTTAAGCTCGCAACTTGATCCGACGTCCGAGCTCGAAGCATTCTCTTCTGAGGTGGTTGCCCGGATCCCACTGCAGGACCCGTCATCTACTTCTTGCTCATTGAGCGCACCTTCTCGAAGCTGTTGATCGTCTCCATGTCGTCGTCGGGGTGGTTCTCTCGTCGCGGCCTGGATCCACGGCGGTCGCTTTGGAGTTCGGCCACCTCGCTTCGCAGGGGCATTGATCGCCTCCATCATCTCGCGCTGCATGTTCATCTGGGAGTTCTCGGTCCCCGCACTGGAAGCGGACGCACCGCTGCTCGTCCCGGACTGCTCGCGGTCGGGTGATCGCCCGCTGCTCATCATGGTCTTCTGGTAGCCCTCGCGGTGGCCCCTCCATCCAGTCGCCTTGTTCGGGATCTCCGGCTTCTCGCTGGTCTTGGCTAGCCATTGAGCCAGCCGGTGGAGGCGGGGATTCGCCTGTCCCGCGAGAGGTCTTTAGAACGCGGGTCCTTCTGCTGCAGCTCCGTAACTGAGGCTGCCGTGCACTCCGAACCCCACAGGATCCGTAGCATCCGCAACAGCCAAGTCGTACACCTTGTGCATCGCCAGGTTGGTGAGCAGCTGCATTGTGGAGTTCTCGTTCACATTCAAGCACAACTCGTCCTTCAGGTAGGCGATCAAGCTGCTCTTGCGGACACTGGCTCGCGTAAGCTCTCTGGTCACGCGCTGGTAGTTGCTGGTAACAGTCGTGGCTTTGGCTTCTGAAACCTGGCCCTTCCCGAGCATGAGTGTCTGGAGCTGCTGCTGCAGCTCGAGCTTCCGCTGCAGCTCGAGCTTCCTCGTCGTATACTCGGCGTGGCCCCCCAACTCCTTGATGGCCTCCACCAGCTGCGTCTTGTTCATGCTGCTCACGCTGGGCATGCTGAAGAGGCACCGTAGAGGAAGTCGGGCGTGGTTCAAAGGCAACTCCGTTTCTGGAAGTGGAAACATATCACTAACACTCCTATCAGCGTGCACACAAGTCTGCTCACTACACTGGAGGAGCGGTTTATGTACACCTGACGCTATCCCTGTGCCTGCGACACTTTCTTCACCCTTCTGCTGCATGACAGGCGCTGTGCGCGGCAGAAGGAGCTGTCCCTACTCCTCACGTAGGACTAGATCTTGCAAACTCTCCATTGCTTTCTTCAGGGGATACGAGTGGTCGTAGAGGTCCGCACTAAGAGAAAGCAACTGATGCCCCGTAGCAGAACGCTCCAAGTGGACAGCCAGATCGGGATCCAAGCAAAGGAAGATGGCAAGATCATGTTCAAAATCGATGATAGCGCCTAAGGCGCGAAGCGAGTGCACAGACAGGAGCACTGGGCCCGAACGCTTGTCGAGCGTGTGGAAAAGAAGTTTTCCAGGTTGGCTTTGAGCACTCAAGCGAACCTCAGTGGTGCTGATACATGTGTATGTACTGGAATTACCGAAGCTGAAAGTAGGAAGATCCGACCTGTCAATCGCGAGGATGCCGTCCTCGCCGAAGGTCTTCTTGTTCTGGCGGCCCAAGGTTTGGAGCGCCTCCGCACTCGCGATCGTGCGGGTAGCACCGCCATCGACAACCGCCTTCCCGGCCTTCACTGCCTCCGCTGTGCTTACGCCAGCGCTGAACGGTAGCTCATTGTCCGACAGCTTCTGGTTGGCAAAGCAGACAAAGGGGGCGGCCTCATCCGCCTGGTGGGCTTCCTCCTTCTTCTCGGGACACGTAGCCGTCCTGTGTCCTTTCTTCCCGCATCGGAAGCAGGTGATCTCCGCATCACTCCGAGGAGCTCCTTTGGAGTGAGATGGGTTTCCCATTCCGCGGCCCTTGCCGCCTCCAGAATGACGGCTTGCTCCCAAGCCTGATCTCGTGGCGTAGTAGCCAGCCGCACTTCCGATTGTCGAGCTCGCGCATCCTTGAGGGTCCGGCGGCCCAGGGGCCGCCATGGCCTCCTGAGCTTCCATCTCGGCTTCGTCCTTAATGACCAGTCCTTCCTCGGCCATGCCCTCGTCCTTCAAGTCTTCCATGGTGTGCTCCGCCTCGTAGGCCTGCTCATCCTCATCGTCGATCATCTCGCCTAGATAGCTGCCGTGCCGGGGTTGCTTGTCCCTTTTCTGCAACTCCGAGTCCGGCCATCGAGCTCGGAGTTCCCACCATTCTGGAAGTCGTAGTTCCCACTGTGGCACGAGATCTGGCATGTCCTGATCCGAGGCTGTCGCGTCACTCGAGGAGGCCCATGCCGTCCTTGCGTTCCATGGCCAGCTCGTCTCCATAGCCATAGCCGTTGCCTGACCAGTAGCTGCTGTACCAGGAGTTCCCTTCCATCCGTCTCCATCCTGGCCTTGTCCAGTCCTACTCCAGGTAGGTGCAGCCGACTGGGTCTCGCCATCGGCCTCTGTTTCACCCGGTGTGGTCGTACTTGGCTCCTCCTCGGTGGCCACCGAGGCCATGGAATCCCAGCTGCTTCTGCGTCCTCTGGATCTCGCCATGGCTGCTGAGCCCGAACATAGGCCTCACACTTGCGAGTCACATCGTCATTCACTGACTCATGGGGTTTACGCTTGGTGCCACGGAAGTACTTCATGAGCAGCTCGGACAGCTCAGGGAGCTGCGGTCGTCCGAGCTTCTGTCGGAGGAAGTTCATGAGGCACCATCTGCGTGAACTCCCCATCCCGGGTCCTGTCCGAGGACCAACCGTTTGGCGGGTCCAGATAGTTCTGCCTTCAACTTCGGAACACACATGTGTCTCTTGTGGTAAGCTTGAGTCTCCACACACAGCAAACTCTCTTCTTCGTATGCTTGGAACAAGGTCGGGTCCCCGTTCCACTGGGGCACTCCATCCTTGCTGCGAGCAATACCATCACTTGCCATCCTGAAAGGGGCGAACGCCTTTCAGGTCACGGCGCGCGAAGTAGCCCTGGATCGGCGGCTCTGTACTCCACTGGGGTAGAACCTGATGAATCAGGCTCCGCTACCATGAAAGTGTGGTAGCTCACTGTGCTCCAGCTGGTGACGATACGAAGTAGAGGAGGTGTGCTTCCAGGGTATGGCTAGGCGAACATAGCGAGAAACTGGAATGGCGCACACCTTTTGTGCTCGGGGCTCCCCTGTCTTCGGTAAGTCAAAGCTGCGAGAAGAACATTGATGCTTCTGATGCACTCGAACGATGGATGTCTTTTGCAAACCCTAAACTGCAAATCCCCCAAACCCCCTAAACTGCGAATTCTCTAAACCCTAAACCCTAAAAATTCCCTAAACCCGAAACCACCATCCCCTAAGCCCGAAACCACCATCTCCTAAACCCTAAACCCCAAATCCCCTCAACCCGAAACCCCTAACCCTAAGCTTCAAATCCCCTAAACCCTAGACCCCACATCCCCTCAACCCTAAACCCCAAATCCCCTAAACCCCAAAGCCCACATCCCCTCAACCCTAAACCCCCTCAGCCCAAACCCCAAATCCCCGGCCAGGAACGCCATCTTCTGCACGTTGAAGACCGTGAGCCGCGCCCCGCGGATATAAAATCCGGCCTCGCTCCTCAAAAAAAGCCCAAGCTTTGGGGTTTCAGGGTTTAGGGATTTAGGGTTTGGGGCTTGGGGTTTAGGGTTCAGGGTTTAGGGATTTAGGGCTTTGGGTTCCAGACGGGGCGTGAGGTTTAGGATTTTGGGTGTGGCGGTTGAGGGTTTAGGGTTTCGGGTGTTTGCGGCTTCGGATTGTCAGTTTGGATGAGTGTTTAGGGCTTGGGGCCAAGATTTTCTTTGGGGGGGGCGTTCAGGGTTTTATGCTGTTGGGCCCATTGTTCTGACGTCTTAGAGGCTGCGAACTGAAATTTGGAGTTTGGCACATTGATGTTTACTAACATATCGATGCTCGACAACCATTATCATTATCTTGTCGGCCTTTTACGAAACCTTACAAACCCGCACCAACCCTCACAGCTGCAGCAAGTTTCTGGTTGATGTACTGGACGACGTACTGCCGATCCTGATCCATCCAGCAAGTGTCCTGCTCTTCGTCTTGATCCGGGTCCTGCAAGGCACGCGGCTTTGCTCGTGAAGCTTGCGAAAGTCGTCTCCAGAAGCCCTGGAGCGATTCCACTCCGTGCTGAATCGAAACCGACGAAGTCCAAATCAGGAAGCCTCTGTCCGAACTGCAAGATCTCCTTAGGCAAAAGACCCTGAGCCCATGCTTGCGTCAACCTGCTGGAGCTCTACCAGAACTATTTGCGATCCAAGGCTGCGCAGAACGGGTGCGTCATCGCACAGAAAGGAATTGCCACAAAAATCCAGGATTGCTGCATCCAAGCTGCGTGAAAAGTCCATGCATTGATCAGAGGGGCAACACGGCTTGCCTTCTCGGTAACTGCGGCAGCGCGGAACATCGTGTAGAGGAACCTGCTAGATCACTTCAAGGCCTATCAAACACAGAGCCCTTGTCGGATGATGTGGGCCGTAATAATTAGACTAGGCTTTGGGGGTATATTATACTATAATTATGATAAGGAACTCCCAAACGCTTATTCTAATTATTATTATTATTAAGGCCCCTGGAATCGGTGCTGGTTTGCCTCGGTTCATGTCCACTTGCTTTAGAGTTTGCGACATTCTAGCAGAATACTTGCAATACCACGCCATCGAAGAGCCTGCAACCTCAGGTGGTACTTCGGAACAAAGGTCCTTGGGAAGCCTGAAGTAGTCCGAACCGGGCATCATAATGAAGCCAGAGAGACAGCAGGATGAGGGGATAGAACCATCCGACCCAGGGCAGCAACAGAGCCGGATCAGTCAACATGCCCGGCTGCTGGATGACCTTCTCCTTGGGCTTGTATGAGTCGAGCTACAAGTAGCTTGTCGGCAGTGCTGAGCTGAACTGCTGAACCTGAAAATCTAAACCCTCACCAAGCTTAGCTTGTGATCCTGCGCTTGCAAATCGCAGACCCTGAATGCAATTCCAACTTAAATAAATAAATCTCTACCCAGATAGAAAGCCCCTAAGCCCTCAAGCCCAGCCTAGATCCAAAAAGCCCATGTCGCACATGCTAAACTCCTGAACCTTACACACCAAGTCCTTCAACCGTCGAATATTAAACCTGGGGAACCTCGGCCCCTCAAAACCCAAACTTCTGCATGGTCCTTCACAAACCAGGTCCAACAGAACTTCTGGCATTTGAATAATCTCTCCCCGTCGAAGGATTCGTTGATTCACATCTTTTTGCGCTCATGCTTCTGTTCATAAAATTACTAGTATGTATGGAAATCTAGCTGTTTACATACGAACATACATTACGTTGCCCTACCTTACATTGCGTTGCATTACAGTAGGCTGCACAATATGACATAACATAACTTTATATGGAATCACAATACTTTTCAACCCATGACAATACATGACATCACATGACATTGCATGATACGCGGCATCTGCATGAGCAACATATATGGCATAGATAACTTCACATGCAGACATACATGCATGCATCCAAACATCCATACATCTATTCCGTACAACCATACATCCGTATTCCGTCCGTCCATCCATCGATCCATCCATCCATGCATCCATCCCTCCCTCCCTCCCTCCGTCCGTCCATCCATCCATCCATCCATGCATCCATCATCATCCATCCATCCGTCCATCCATGCGTACGAACAAACAAACAAACAAACAAGCACACACAAACACACTCGTACGCACACGCACACGCACATAAACAAACCAACAACCAAAATAACAAACATACATACATGCATACATGCCTACATGCATACGTGCATGCATACATACATACATGCATACATACATGCATACACACATAAGCACAGACATAGATACATGCATCCATCCATCCATCCATCCATCCATCCATACTTGCATACAGCCATAGTGACATACATACATACATACATACTTACATACATACATACAGACATACATACATACGTAAACGTTGGTCAGATGCAAAATCTCAATCCTGGAAGAGCTGCACTACTCCTATGGACCGAGCAAGCAGAGCTTAGCGTCTGCTAGGATGGCCAGGCAAGCCAAGCAGGAGGAGCCCAGCAAAAGCAGCGAACCGCTGAGTTTCCGGGAGACCTGTAGGCTCCTTTCTCTTCTTTGCGTCGCAGGATTTAGGGTTTAGGGGTTTAGGGTTAAGGGTTTAGGGTTTAGGGCTTAAGGTTCGCAGCGGACTCTGAACTGGACCGAAAAGGGCTTGAAAAATGCTCATAAGCGTTGCTTTCAAGGGTTCCTTCATCGAAGGGCTCCACATGGTCTCCAAGTGGGTCCGTAAGGGTTCGTGTTCTATTGCAGTTTACAAAAAGTTCTACCACAAATTCGTGGGGGGGTTCTGTTCTCTTACAAAGCTTCCGCCAGGATTCTATAATCTAAGGCTTCCGTAAGGGTTTCATAAGTCCTGAATGCGCTCAGTGCTCCGGTTTCGGACTCGGACTAGGGATTCGGGCTTAGCGTTTTAGGGCTTGGTGTGTCGGAGTTCTAATGCATTGGGAACTGTAAGGGATAACATCATTAGCCGTTCAAAAGCACAGCGATACCCGGAACCAAACCGATACGTCCGCATCCGCCCCACCCAACACTCCGCCTGGCGAAGGGTCGCCTGCACCTGTCGGCCAGCTTCGGCATCGCAGACCATTTTGCTTGCGTGGCCGGCGGTTTCCCTTACAATTTCTTGGTTTGTGGCAACCTGAATCAACACAAGGTCTTTGAACGGCAAGCGATGTGGTTGTAAATGATTGTTAGGACAGGGATAAAAGAACAGGTTATTGCTGCTACTGCTGCTGCCAAGGCAGTTGCCAATGTTGCTGGCGATGAAATTGTTGATGTAGTGACTTCTGTCGCTGATATTGGTGCTGTTGCTTTTGCTGCTGCCGCTGCTGCGGCTGCTGCCGCTGNGCCGCTGCTGCCGCTGCCGCTGCTGCAGTTGTTGCTGTTGTTGTTGTTGCTGCTGTTGTTGTTGGTGGCGGTGGTGTCGATATTGTTGTGGTGGCCGTCTTCGTCGTGGTTGTTGTTGGTGGTGGTGGTGGTGGTGGTGGTGGTGCTGGTGCTGGTGCTGGTGCTGCTGGTGGTGCTGGTGGTGCTGGTGGTGGTGGTGGCGCAATCCTACATATATTGGTGCTGGTGCTGATGTTGACGGCCGTGACGATCCTGATTGACGACTCTGCTTCTGCGCTAGCTCATGCCTGTGATTATGGTGGTCACCCATGTCGTTGTTGTCATGGTCATTGCTGTTGTCACCGTGGCTGTTGCTACAATTTGCTTTGTCCATGTTGCTGTGGTGGTTGTCAGCTGTAGGTTGTTGGTTGCGTTTTGTTAGACTGCTCTTGCTCTTTTTGCTGATCATGTTTGTCTTTGGTACTGCTCTTGTTCGTTGGTCGTCGACGTCGCAGCTGATGGCACGGTCACAGGTCCCCTGCGCCTGGTTCCACTCTTGTATGGCCTGCTCCATGTTCATCTCCTGCGTCTAATGGCTCGGAGGTTGCCAGGTACTTTATGTTGCTTTAGTATCTAGCATTGGGTTTTGGAATAAGTGTATGGAGACTATAAGGGAGTGCTATTGCTGATGGTTCAGACCTCGGCATTGCAGTCCCCGAAGAGAAAAGGCCGGGAACTCAGTTCACGAATTCAGAATTCGGCCGCAGAAACAATGATAATGGTAGGCAAGAGAACAACGAGAATATAAAGACTGAGAATAAGCATATCAAGTGAAATGACCATAGTAGGACTTGTAATTCCAGTGGCACTGGGCATGTAAGCAATCTACAGAATCTACAGTTGAGTTGCTGTTTAGGGCTTAGGCTTCAGGGGTTCGGGGTTCAGGGTCTCGGGCCTAGGGTGCGAGGATTTTGTGTGCAGCTGTTGGGGCTCAAGGGCGGATAACCTTGAACCGAAACAGAAGACCCGACACAAACCTCACAAACCCTAGAGGACCCAAACGAAACGCATAAACGCCATCGAAAACCTTGAACCCACAAAAATAAAGACCCAAACGCAAAAGCCTGAAATCCCCAAATCACCAAAGCCCTCAAAGCTTAAACCACCAAAAACCCTCGAGCGAGATCCTTGAAAAAGCGAAGGCCGAAACTGTCGACGGCCAGCTCGAGGCCGCAACCTGCAAGGCTCTGGAAAGGGCTACAACAGGGTTTTTTCTAAAGCTTCTTTTTGGGTTTAGGGTTTCGGAGAGAATGGTAAGTTGCAGCATCTGAGTTGTAAGGATGTTATCAAGGTGTAGAAGCTGCTTTGTTGATCGCCCATTTTTCTCCCCTGCCGGTAAGACTAGGTCTGTAAGGTCTGTAGGGTTGAGTTTCAAGGTTTAGGATTCAGGGCTTTAGGGTTTGAGGGCTTAGGGTCTCGACAAGATGCTAGGTTTCAGGCGTTTTGAGGCTTCAGCCATTGTGGGGCCAAAGTGGGCTCCAAGGGCTCTGAGGGATCAGAGCTTCGGATTGTCGAGGAGTTGAGTGCTGAGGGTTGAAGCATTTTGGCCCCAGGGTTTCGGGGGCTTAAAGCCTTCGGGATTCTGGTTTGAAGCTCGAGTGGAGATTTCCGTGTCCTTTCCAGGGGTGAGGGCATTGAGGCTCAGAGTTTGCGGCTCACTGCATGGCTGTCATGCACTACCAACTACGAGCTCGGCTCTGCGTCCTCCGTCCTCTACTACACATTTACAGTTCGATGCTGCTTCTGCATCTTCTGCTGCTGCTGCTTCTGCTACCTCCTCCTCCTCTTTCTCTTCCTCCCTCCCTCTCTTCCTCCTCCTCGCGCTGATACCACTATAATGGGCTTTAAAAGCCTGTCCAAGCAAGCCCTCAAATTCCACTGCTACTGCTACCTTTTTTTACTACGACGACATCTGCGACTGCACGCATGGTGAGAAGAACNCCCCCCCTCCACACCCAGACGTGCCCCCGGCTGATTTCCAAAGAGGAGCATATGTGCAGGTGAAGGTAGGCAAGCACCACGAAATAGACTGCGAGTATCCTTGGTCCACAGCTGGTGGGATCTCTGAGGACGCCAAGCCAAACGGTGCAACAGCACGAACAACTTGACTGTCAAAGCTGCCTGATATAGGGCCTTAAGAATTAGAATAGGGTTTTGGGGTCCATTTATACTATAGCAATGATAATCATAAAACCAATAAAATAACAATAAAACCAATAATAACAATAATAACAAGGAGCCCCCAAAATAGTATTGGTTAATATTGAGGCCCCCAGCATGCCTATCTTCAAAGCAGCTTGGGGTGGAAAGGAGCACCGAATACAAGAAGCGCGATGCCAGTAGTTGCATGCCTGCTGTTCCCTAGAAAAAGTGAAGTCACCGTAAACCCTAAACCTAAACATCTAAACCCTGAACCCTAAACCCCTAAACCCTGAAACTTGTTTTTGACCCGAAAACTTGTTTTTGACCCGAGGCTCCAAAAGACGACCCCGGTCCATATCTCCACGACCGTGCTCGTGGCTCCCAGCACACTGCCGGTCAGAAGAAGATTCAGCGACGCCTGGCAGAGTTTAGCGTGTAGGGATTAGGATGTTTTGGGATGTGTAGGTTTAGCTTTCAAGCTGATTGTGGGATTCTAGCTCCGGGTTGCCAGGTGCACCGGAAAAAACACCGCAACCCATGACGACCAAAAACCTACACCCGAAACACCGAAAGGCGTTTGAATCGGATATGTAGCGAGTAGCGAGCGTGTACGCTTTCCAGAGTGCATGACTACAAAGGTCATGGCAAAAAAAGCAGCCATGAGCGTCGTGACCACCACCACCACCACAACCACCACCACCAACCCCCCCCCCGTAAAATAAAATAATTTTCTCTTTTATCATACCCATAGACACACACACACACACAATACCAAGAAATATAGTGTGACTACCCTTGTTCAGCGTTCAGCGCCGAAGAGCCTTCAAACGGAGATCTGCGTGTGGGGGTGCGTATATAATGTGTCCACGTNCAGCATCATCAGCAGCAGCATCATCATAATCTTCATCATCATCAGCAGCAGCAGCATGCTCATTATAGGCGTTGACGGCCATCAGCATCACCATCGTCACCCCAGTCGTCAACAACTCTCAGCTATCACAACGTTGTCCTCATCACCCTTGCTGCCATGGTCGTACTACAAAGGCTACTGCTCTGGCTGCTGCCGCCACTGCAGCTGCCACGAAGACGAACAGGACGACGACAACAATAACGACGACGGGCTTCGGATTTCGGGGTTTAAGGTTTCGGGCTTTGGCTTTAGACTTTGGAGTGTTATTCGAGGCTTACACAGACTCCGAAAGCCCTAATGCCTAAACTGTATTAATGATACGACCATCTTTCCTGCGCTATATGATTCTTTAATCGGAAGCTTTAACGAACTCCTCCTCAGCACTCGTGAGTTTGATACAGCATTGCATGTTTTGCTCCTCTCGCTGCGAACAACGGTTCGCGGTTCAACCAGGGTCGGCGGACCAGGGTTTATATATGCACTTGGGATCCTTTGTTTTTTGATCCTGAAACCAAATGGCTTAAGGCTTGGCTTTGTTGGGGGGTTTAGGGTTTAAGCTTATGTTGGGGTTTACGGTTTATGCTTATGTTAGAACTAGGGTTTAAGCTTATGCTAAGTTCAGGGCTTCAAAGTTATGTTTGGGTTTGCTCACTTTAGCAGTCCTTTCGAGGTCTGGGGTTTGGCAGACTCATTGCTGGATCTATGGTCTTGCGCTTCTTTCCGGGCTCTTCAACGTATGGTTTAGGGTTTAGGGTTTAGGATTTAGGGTTTGGGGTTTAGGATGGCCATGTGCTTCTGCAGTCAAGCGGTCGTCAGAAACCCCAAACCCCAGACCTGAACCCTCGGGGTTACCATAGACCGAGACCTGAAGAGTCTCTTCGCGCGAGCGCCTAAGCGCGCAAACCCTGAACCTAAACCACTCTGACGCCCTTGAAAGTCTCGCCCTGGCACCTTGACCAACAGGGTGACCGCCGAGAAAACCGCAACCTCAACAGCCCGCCACCTGTTTAGGATTTAGGCTTTAGGGTTTAGGGCTTGGGGCTTAGGGCTTAGGCGTGGGATTAAAGTTTTAGAGTGTAGGGCTTTGAAATTCGGGTTTAGGGTTTAGGACTTCGGGATTGGGATTTAGGATTTGGGTTTTGGTTTCGGGCTGTGGACTTAGGGTTACGCATTTAGGGTTTGAGGCTTTTGCAGGTTCAGACTTTAAAGTTTTGGGTTTAGGTTCGGGTTTACGATTCAGGGTGCGAGAGGCGTAGGGTGGAGGGGGGACGGAATGAAGCAGAGGGGGGGATCGAAGCATTCCCTGAACCCTAAACTCGAAAAACAGCAAAACACAGATAAGCCCTATAAATCCCTATACGCCCTGTAAAGGTTGTGAAGTTTGTCGCCCACCTGGAGACGTTCCACCAGTCTCGCAGGAAGCCAGCCTCCGCAGCGTACCTAGCTCCAAGGCTTCAAAGTATAACAATAAAGAACTTCTGTATGCTTTATCGGGTCTATAGATATTGAGGGTTTAAGGCTTTATGGCGAACTGCGGGCTATCAGGTGTTTGGTTTTGGACGCTTGGCCACAATCGAGATTCAAACAAAGCCCAGGTACTCATCCAGGGCAGCCTCAGAGGGACCCAGCAGCAAAGAAATCCCAGCATGCTTGAGGCTCACGGTGGCCACGAGAACCCCGCCGGCGAAGCAACACAAGCTGACCACCACCGAGACATCGGCACCAACGGTGAGGCTGAAACTTGCGAGAGCCAATGTGGCACACCCAGGTATGACCGCAAAGCTCATCCAGGATAGCAGTCGAAAGAAGCGCCCATCCCGGAACGTCAGAAGGCCCGTCAGGCACAGAAGGCACCAAGCAACACGGGACAGTGCTGTAGCATTTTGCGTCTCCCAGGTTGATGTAGGAAGCTTTGCTCGGCTGACCAGAACTGCATCGTAGTTGTTTCGAAGATCCTCCAGGGACACCCGTCGCACTCTGCTTAGCATCACCTCCTTGTCCTCTGCCCCGGCTCTGTTGGTGATGGTTGGGGCCCTCCTGTTCGGAGATGGCGAGTCCGGTCGAGCTGGATTCTCCTTTGATCGTGCGCGAGGCTTCTTCGTCTGGGAGCGGGCTCTGCCGGTTCGACGCGCCTGAATGAGCCGGAAGGCATGATGCTCTTCCAGCTCGTTCATCATGCCGTACTGGCTGGACTGAGGATCGCGACTTGCAAGAAACCTGTCAAGAGTTTGCGAAGCACGACCATCTCCACTGCTATGGCGGCTCCGGCGGCGAGAAGCATTACTCTTTCGAAAGCTGGCATCCGACCGTGGGAACTCGCTCTCCTCTGACTGTTCGGCTACGCGTCCTAACACCATAGGGGACAGCGTCGGTGGCATTTCTCCGGGCACCGGAATCGATTGCACGTTCTCGGCTGGCAATTGTTCAGACGTCCGTTGGTTTGATGGACTGCTCTTCGGGGCGTGCTGCCCTATGGCAATAGCAAGTTGCTCCATGGATGCCGCTTGGGCAGCGACGGACAGCTCTATGTTTTGGAGTGATTCCTAGGTTCGCCGTCACAAGCTGCTAAAAACAAATTATGGCGTGAAGAAGCTCCTCTTAAACCCAAGAAGGTAAAACAACAGAGTGTCCCGATGGCATACCTAGATTCCTGGATCCTGGCCATCCATTCGTTGGGCTCCGGCTCCTTGGCGAAACGCGCCAAGGAGCCCACAGGTGGCATTTCACGGTCGGAGGTCGAGGTCGTGAGCCCGATACTGACTGTACTCACCCCACAGATGGAATGCCCATGCTCCTCCAGCTGTGCCATGGCATTCTACGGCTGAAGAAACTTCAATGCCTCTTGAGACGGACTGGCGAATGCAAGCGCCGTTACAGCTAAGACCTTCAAATGCACAAGAACAAGCTTGGAGACATCAGTGGGATCTCAAAGCTTGGCAAGGGGGATTCGCTGGAGTTGCAGGAACTAGATTCCCTACCTAAGAGACAAACATGTGCACGGCCGCCATGAATTTCCGGCTCTGGCCTGACAATGTGTCGGAAGAAACGAGACTCCATGAGTATCGGGAGCCTCAAAAGATGTCAACAAACCGTGGAGCCCTGACTGCACGCTGCCAATCTGCAAGCGCATGCGGCACGCTGGAGGAGGAAAGAGCTGCAACCTTCGAACCTGGCTCACTTTTACAACCCTACATCAAACGTATACATATGCACACTGCACGCATGCACACACATAAATGTATATGTACATATACACATATGTATATGTATATGTATATACTCACACGCATGCATGCATGCACTGGCTCACTCAGTCATTCGTTCATTTCGTTCATGTCAGTAATCTCACTCATTCATGTCATTCATTTCGTTCATGTCATTCACCCTGTTTATGTCATTCATTTCTTGCAGGTCGTTCGCCCGTTACATTCCCTTACATCCCCTTACATTCCATTACATTCCATTACAGTCCCTTACATTCCATTACAACTCCATCACATTCCATTGCAATACATTCCGTCCCATTACATTCCATGACATTCCGCCCCCCTACATTCCACCACATTGCACCACATTGCACAACATTGCACTACATTGCATTACATTGCATTACAGTGCATTGCATTGCATTACATGAGATTTATATACTACGTGTGTATGCATAAACATATATGCATAAATACATGTATGTGTGTGTATGTGTATATATATATATGTATAGTTATACAGATCACATATATAAACACATATACACACACCATTAAAAGGTGCAAACCGGTATGTATTTACATGGTGTAAACAGATATGTATGTTCAAACGGTAGACACGCCTTCAAAATGCATACCGTGTATTTGTGTGTATATATACATATATATATATGAATATACACCATTCATCAATATATATATATATATATATACTTATAAATATGTATATATGTATATATATATGTATGTATATATAGAAATGCATATGTATACACACACATACACATACATACACATACACATGGGTAGTTGTCAAAATTAGGGTCCCTTTTTAGGTACCCTAAATAATAGGTGCCGTATTGTAATAAGGATCCAAAAGGGACCATAATTTTGACAACCACCCATATGTATATATACGTATATACATGTGCATGTATATGTATATACACCTACATATACACTACATCGTCCTTCCTCTGTCCCGAACTCTGGCTCCGCTCTCTCATCCGGTGAACCGGTTCAGCTCGAGGCCGGGAAAATGCGCTTGGGAATTCGAGTTTAGGGTGAAGGGTTTAGACTTGGCGCGTGCGAGCTCTGCCCGGCCAGCGCGGACTTAGGTCTTGCTCCCCTGGTAAGCGACGCAGAGCTAGATAATATGCACGTATGCAGAACTCCAGTATTTTCGTGAAAAGCCTGTGAAAAGGGATTCTGGCTCTCAACAATCCTCATGAAGAAGCTCTAAAGTTTCAGAGATCTTAAGTGGGATCTCAATGCTGGGGGTTCAAGACTAAGCCTTAATGAAGCCGATGGGTCATACCCAAACGGCAGCCTTACCTGGATGCTAGAAAAGCACTTGCCTTTTCCATGTGCGAGCATCTGAAAAATGTCTGAAACCATCTTCGCTGTAGGTGGGGAGCTTCAAAAAAGCTTTACTTGCCGATGCAATATCTTGAGAAATCTGGTGAGAACTCATCATCTTGACATCCTCACCAACATCATCATAATCATAACCAGAGTCGTCATATCATCATATCATATCACATCATGTCATATCATATCATGCCATATCATAGCATACCATATCATATCACATCATCATCGATGCCATCATCACCATCATCACCGTCGTCATCACCACCATCGGTGTCATATCACGTTTTCATCACCATGTCATCGGCGTCGAAATTCTGATTGCCGGCATCTGCAGCATCACCAGTACAGTAGCGAAGTAGAGTAGCAGAGTAGTACAGCAGTAGAATACTAAGAGTGGTAGAGCAGCATAATGGAATAGTAGAGTAGCAAGGCAGCAGAGGAGTCGAGCAGTGCAGCAGCTGAGTAGAAGAACAGTAAAGCAGAGTAGCCGAGCAGTGGGGTAGTACAATGGTAGAACACTCGAGTGGCCCAGGGTGGTAGCAACGACAGCAGTAGAAGGTTGAGATCGCAATTGTGATAGCAGTGGAATCGGAGTAAGCACCTAGGTACCAGCATCAGCCACAGCAGCAGAGCAGTAGTTGTTGTTGCTGCTGTTGTCGCTGTTGTTGTCCTTGTCGTCGTTATTGCTTCTGCAGCAGTCGAGTTACAATTGCTGTTGTTTCGTCAGGTGAAGCTTCCCGAACACCGAAGTGGCTGGCTGAAGAACCATTTTGACAGACACGACGCCGTGGTGTCAAAGAAACCACCCTGGATCTTTGGATGGATACTTTGATGGCTCCGCGCTGTTTCATTGGAAAGTGTCTCAAAACAAGGGGCTCGTACCCTCAACACCAGGAACCTTTTGCCCACCCTGGACCCAAATCGTAAACCCTAGATCGACCCTAAACCGCAACCTCAACAGCCCCCGTTCTGAGAAACCGCCGGAATATGCTAGGGCTCCACCCTCCATCCTCTCCAACAGCTCATCGTGAAGAGAGGCTCGAAAAGAGTGCAAAAGACAGGGCCACGAAGTAGTAGGTCATTTTTTGCCTCGGGAGGTTCAAGGGTTGACCAATGTTCCGGGCTAAGGGTTTAGAGTTCAGGATTTAGGGAGGTGCTTCCAGGTTGCGGTAGGATTTCTGATAGGGCCCACTGCACACGGCTTGGGAAGATCTGAAAGCAGAAGCCAACCCTACCTACGAGGGGGCAACGACCAGCCCGCAAGTAGGCCCTACCTCCTCACACGCTAAATACCAAACTTCAAACCCCAAATCCTAAACCCCGACTGAAGCGATTTAGAATTTAGGGTCCAGGCCCCAAAAAACCAAAGCCGAAGGTTCAATCCATGAAGACTCCGACTCACGCTTCGGGGTGCTAGACCCAAAACCCTAAAGCTCGTGAACCCTAGCCGCCGCCATAGAAACTCTGAAACTCAAAACCCTAAACCCCACAGCCTTTGAGCCTTACACCCTGAACCCAAGCCCTACAAACCCTGACACTCAAAACCTGGTAAACCTCAAACCCAGAATCGCAGATTTTGTAACCCAGATCTTGGGTTGAAGAACGAAGGGGAAGCCTAGCGATTCATTGCTTGGGCGTGCTGCTGTAAGGGTATCCTGTAAGGACACTACAATAGGGTGCTGTAAGGGTTCTGGGCTCAGGCTTTAGGCCTCAAAGTTTAGGTTGGGGGGGGGGGGGGGGTNGCTTTGGGTTTAGATTGTGAGATCGTGCGTTGGGGCTTAAGCTGTAGGGCTCGTTCGGGTTTAGGCTTTCTATTTTAGGGCTCAGGCTTTCAGGTTTAGGCTTTACGGCTTCGGTTTCGGGTTCAAAGCGTCGACGCCAGACTCCGAATCTGATGTAGCTACCAGCTTCACCAACTCGGGGCTACTCCTGGTATCATGGGTTAAGGCCTTCAAAACTCCGACGCACCGGTCCACACTCCTGAATCGGAATACTCCTTGAAGCGTACTCAAAAGGCCTTTTTCTAGCCTCTTGAGTACTCTATATGCCTGAAGCAAGGCACGATGCTCCTTGCCTAAGAAGTATTGGTCTTCGGGATTGAATGCCGAAGGTTTTTTTGCACGTTGCACATGCACGAAGAACGAAAACGGCTCAGAAGGAGCTTTGGGCTTCCCTGCCCTGGCCCTGCCTAAGCCCCGAACCCTAAACCTATTGGTTTTGGGCAAACTTGGGCCATGGATCACCAACCCAAAGGCGTACACTTCTCACCCAGCGGCACATTGAAGGTCGACAGCTTCGTACCTCTGATGTAGAAGCCTGCCTCACTCCTGAGAATGAGCATTCGGGATCCTGCACACCTTACACCGCTAAACTCCCGCCAGAAAATGTACGCTAAACACTGTAAACCCCCAACCCGAAACTCGCTTTTGAGGCGGGCTTCTGGACTTATTGTTTGCGCCCTTGGGGTTTCTGCCCCTCAGAAGCTTTGTTCATGCAATGACGGCGTGCCTAGCTCGGTTTGCGGGCTTTCTCAGAATGGCCCCAGCCCAAGATCCATGTCCAAACCCCTCCTAAACTCAACCTGCACCCTGAAATCCCTCAAACCTGAGGTCCTAAACTCAAACCTGAGGTCCTAAAACCTGTCGCTGGGATTACCCGGAGGTCCTGCTCTCTTTGCAGCTGGTCTAAGTCTCCCTCGTTACGAGGCCGACGGCAACCAACCCGTAGAGTAGCCCCCAAAGCAAAGTAGCCCGAGTTAGACTCGTTAGACCCTAAACCCTAAACCCTAACCCCTAACCCCTAAACCCTAACCCCTGAACCTGAAACCCTAAACCCCCAAAGTCGCTGAGGAGCTGGTTGATGTACTGCACAATGTACTGCCTCTCGTGGTCCACCCAGCGAGGCTCCGGCTCGCCCCCGTTCTCCCCATGGACCTCGGCTTTGGGCTTTTAGGGTTTAGGGTTTCGGGTTTAGGGCTGAGGGCTTAGGGGCTAGAGGGCTCAGGTTTCCGGGTTCAGGGCTTAGGCTTCCGGGTTCAGGGTTCAGGTTAAGGGTTGAGGGTTTAGGACTTTAGGATCCGGGGTCCCTTTAACTATTCCAACCTGTCGGCGGTCTGTGGAATTTGGCTGCTTAGGTCTATAGAAGCCCCAACCCCAAACATCATGAAATCCGAACCTTACCCTAAACCTTAAACCCCGAAACCCCAAACCCTAAGCCCTAAACCCCTAACTCTAACCCCAAGCCCTAGGCCCTAAGCCCCTAAAACTTTCCTAAACCCTGACCTCGCCTCCGAGCCCTCAGCTAGAAGCCCCTTACAGGTGGGTAGTTCTTCTTCCATAGTACTCCCATAAGACCCCCTTTACCTTATAGGAGTGGTATGGGAGGCTTATGGGAAACTACCCACCTAGTAACTACCCACCTNAGGTGGGTAGTTCTTCTTCCATAGTACTCCCATAAGACCCCCTTTACCTTATAGGAGTGGTATGGGAGGCTTATGGGAAACTACCCACCTAGTAACTACCCACCTGTAAATGGCTTAGATCAGCCCCTAAAACTTTCCTAAACCCTGACCCCCTAGGCCCTAAACCCTAAAACTTTCCTAATGACCTCGCCTCCGAGCCCTCAGCCCCCAGCCCCAAACCCGAAGCCCTGAGACTTCTGAGGAGCGTGGAAGGTCCAGGAGTTGATCAGCGGGGCCACCCGGCTCCTGAGTTCTCCACTTCAGGGTTTAGGGTTTAGGGTTCAGGGTTTAGGGTTCAGGGTTTAGGGTTTTGGGGTTTAGGGTTTTGGATTCAGGGTTTTGGGGTTTTGGGGTTTAGGATCGAAGGCTTCGGGCCGAAACTTAGTTTTTTGAAGGCCCCCTTTTTCCTCCCAGCAGCTAGGTCAAAAAGCCCAGCTGCCGAAAGTTCTGGAGTTTTGGACCAGGGTCTTGGGTTTAGGGTGTTTAGGACTTTGGATTCAAGGCTTGGGGATCTTTGACTTGTTATGGTTTAGGTTTGGGTTTAGCAAGCAGGATAGGCCCTCACAATAATCAGCATACCAAAACATCCCAAAACCTTATGCCCTCCTAAACCCTTACTGAGCTACTAAGGCTCGCTTTCTCCGTGACTGCAGCTGCACGCATCATTGTGTAGAGGTACCTCAGAAGTCAGGGCTTTTCAGCTGAGGATGTGTTGTGCATGGGGCCTCCTTGCTTCCAGTTTCAAGGCTCCGGATGTGAGATTTCCAGACTCAAAGTGTAGCCTTCTGCAAAGACTCTAACACGGAGCGGCACGGCAGCGTTTAGCGGTTGCGTGCTTAGGTTCGCAGCTGGAATGCAGATTAAGGTGCAGGGTTTAGGCATTCGGGCTAAGGTCTAGGTCCCAACAACCGGGCAGGAAGAATTCGAAGAGAACTTGGAGGCTTCGGGGTATTGCATGCTACACGACTCTACGAGGCAGCATCCAACGGATTATGGGGGAGCAAAAGATGTTGGCTCAAGTGCTGTGATCGCTGCAGTGGCCGAAAGAGTGCCGGGAAGAATACACGTGTTTGAGGCTTCGTTGCTGCTTGCCGGCCCTTTTGGCAAGAGCTGCGAAAACACGCGATTCGTGATGGCAGTGTTTTGGGGTGGGATTCGGATCGAAGCAAGCTTGAACGATCGATGTCTGAGGCACAGTGTGATGAGCGGATAGAACCAGAGGATCCACTGCAGAAGATCCCCGACCTCGCTGAAGTAGTCTGGCACCTGTATCACCTGCAGGGAAGAACACGATTCCGACTGATGCTTCTGCACAGCCCCGACCCCTAAAAAGCCAAAACCCCGAAAGGGGGATTCGTAGGCAACGTGGCAACAGAAGGATAAGACAACAGAAAAAACACAGACAAATCGAAAGCAACTTCTGTAGTTAGCCGCAGCTGCGGCACAACACCAGCTGCGTCTACACAACAGCAGCACCACCACCAGCAGCAGCACCACCAGCAGCAGCAGCAGCGACAAACAACTCAAAAGTCAAAAGAAAACAACAAAGAACAACCAACAAGCAGCATCCACCGACAGCAGCAGCAGCAGCAACAACAACAACAACCACCACAACCACAACGACAACAATAACCACAACCACAACCACACCCACACACACACCCCAACCCCAACCCCAACCCCAACCCCTAGAGCCTAAACCCTAAAGCCTAAACCCAATCCTTAGGAGGTACNCACCCAAACCCCAACCCCAACCCCAACCACAACCACAACCACAACCACCACCACTCTCGCTGCCAGCACCACCATCACCACCACCTCCACCACCAGCACCAGCAGCACCAGCACCGGACTAGCATCGGCACCGCAGCAGCACCGGCAGCCGCCGCCGTGGCAGCAGCAGGAGCAACACGACGACGACCGAAGCTACCGCCACACGGAAAGCAACGAGCCAAGATTCCCGTAGCCCGGCCTTCTCTGCAAGGATGGCGAGAGTGGCCAGGCAGGCAATGCCCAGAAGCAGAAGGGAGTTGCTCATTTTTCTGGATGCCTGTCAGCTGCATGGGTTATGAGGGCTTGGAGCTCGGAGTTTAGGGCTTCGGGCTTCATGGCCTCGTGGCTGATCCTGTAGGATTCGCAGAGACATCGTCTCCTCTTGTACCGTTTGTGCAGTGACACATACGAGATCTGGCACTAGAACAGTCCCACAACCGCCCACCTAAACGAAATGGATGGCAGCGTAGGAAAGTGGGACCAATTAGAGTTCGCGCTAAAGACTTGCAGGGTTTAGGGTTTTGGTTTAGGGGTTTATGGCTTAGGGTGTCCTTTTTTGCTTCGGGTTTAGGGCTCAGGGGCTGGAGCTTAGGTTTCACGCACGGCTGTTTAGGAAGCCTCAAATTCTTGACTCGGTGACTCGCATGATGGTGCAACAAAGGATTTGCTGCAGGATCATGCTTCCTCAGACATGAACGGTAAACCCCAAGCCCTCAACCCTGAACCCCCGGACCCTCCGCCCTAAACAGCAAACTGCAAACCCTAAACGCCAAACCCTGAACCCCAATCCCACCCTCAACCCTAAACCGCAAACCATAAACCCTCAACCCAAACCGTAAACCCTAAGCCCCAAAAAGTCTTCCAAGTCCCTTCACATCTCCGAACCCACCGACATGGCTCAAGGCTTGTGGAGATCTGTTGGACCCTGAACCCCGAATCTGGCACTTGTACTACATAGGTACATTGGGGGAGTCTGGGAAATAACGTTCCCAATTGATGGATCCCTGAATCTACTCCCAATTGATGTAGATCCCTGCATCCACTCCCTTTGTCTAACGGCCTTCGTATTGAAATCCCGATTTTGCTTCTTCTTAAGGGAGGAGGCTTCTTAATCAGGGCTCTACAAACAATATTCAGCACTTATGTTAGACCCTGAGCCTTGTTCGTCCGAGTCCAACTCCAACCCCTGACCGCCAAAACCCTCAACCCAACTTCCCCCTGCCTCCCCGGAACCCCAAAGCATATAATATACCGGCCTGACGTAGGATGGCCTGCACTTGGCTCCACTCTTCCAGCGCCTGTTCAACATCCATCTCCTGGCAGGGTCGGACTGCTTGTAAAATGTGTGGTTTACGTTTGCCTAAACTCCAAGCTAGAAGTCCCCCTCAAGTCCTTGAAGAAACGAAGCCCGAAGCCGTCCACGGCCAACTCGAGCCCACAACCTCGGGCTGTATTGGGGGGAGGAAAGGCTGCTAGATTTTGGGGTTTCGGGTTAGGGTTTAGGGTTTAGGGTTTCGGGTTTGGGGGGGAAAGGATGCTGGATTTATCATTGAAGGGTGGAGGGACTTCGGCTTCCATGGTCTCGGCTCCACGGCTTTAGGGCCACTTTAGGGTTTAGGGTTTAGGGGGCCTCAGCTTTAGGGTTGAAAGTTTAAGGCTGAAGGCTTGAGGTTCAGGTGTATGGTTCAAGGCTCAGGTTTGGGGTTTCGTTTTAGGGTTTCGTGGTCTCAGCTAAAGCTGAAGAAGTAGGATGCTGGTTTTGAAGCACAGTCGAGAATGGTGCTGCGGTTCAGGTTTAAGGTTCTATTTTTTTGGGTACTGGGATGTTGACGCTAGATTCACGGTTCAGTCTGCTCGGATCAGGACCTACAGGAGTTGTGGCTTTGGATGTGGGGGGCACTGCATTGAGGCTGCAAGCCTCTTCCGTCTGGATCCCTGTAGGGCTTCCGTAAGTAGAACCTCTTCTCTCTTGCAGCTCTGGAAACAAATATGCAAGTGGATGTAGCACATCAGCACATAGTAGAAGGACATGATCCAGAAAGCGAGACCAACCCCAACGTCGGGCGCAGCCAGCATCGACTGCAGCACACTGCCGGTGCCGACAAAGTTTGCAAGGGCCTTGAGCGCCAGCATCGTGAACCTTGGTGCATCGGAGAGTATGGAAAGCGGGCTTTGCAGTGAGGATCTAGCGTCCCGAAACCCCAGACCCTCAACCCTAAACCCTGCAATCCTAGACCCAAAAAGCTTGAAGCCGGAAACGTTGAAACCCCAAAACCCTAAACCCCAAAGCCCGAAGCCCGAAGCCGTGTAAAATTAAATCCTTTCGAAACCACCCCAACACGGAGAACTGGACTGTGGTTTTCGGTGTCTTGCACTATAATTCTACCGAGGAGGAGCGCTAAAGAATACCACAACCAAATAATTACCAATACTATTATGGGGGCTCCTTATGATAATTACACAATTACAGTATGCAGGGCCCCGAAACCCTATTCTAATTTTTAAGGCCCCTCGGCTACTAGAACTCATCCTAAACGACCAGCCAGGGACCAGAACGCTCCTACCTCGAATGACCGCCTCCTGGACACCTTCCACCAGTCTTGCAGGAAGCCCGCCTCCGGTGTTTCGGGTTTAGTTTAGGGCTTAGGGTTTAGGATTTAGGGTGTAGGGTGTCGCCTAACCGGTTCAGTTGCGGGGGTGGTGTTTGCTCTCGTTTGCATGCCTTTGCGTCCCCGTCTCGCTCACTACAGCCACTCCATGGCATGGAAACCATCGTCCTGCCTTGTCGTATATGTTCCGCTCTGCATGGCCGACGACTCCGTCTGTTTTCTGCTCTGTGTGTTGTCTGCACGGAATCTGACGTCAGATTTTGTCATACTTTTTTGGTTGCGACTTCGTCGCAAGTTCTATAAACGTGGCCTGCGTGGTGTATTTCTGACTTCGTGAAACCACCTCTTTTGCTCTTGCGCCTCGCGCATTTTGCGGTTTTTACGTCTGTCGGCACTTTGCGCTTTTCCGTTGTTGGTGCTGTTGTCTGCTTGCTCTTACGGGTAGGGGGTTGGATGGTTGGGGGGTGGGGTGGGAGGTGCTTGGATTGAATCACCTTCTGTTTCACGATACCGATAAACACGTCTCGAGTACACAAGGGTGGGGGGTGGGGTGGTGGGGGCTTTAGTCACGCTCTGTTTCACAAAAAAACACACCTGGAGTACACAAGCAAAACCTTCAAGTCTGCACAACCTCCAAGTCTGAAGCCTCACACCCGAAACTGCAAAACGGCGGAAGACGTGGTCGGAGGCACACGCACCCTCCCCCCCGCTGGGCCACACGCACATACCACACACCATCGCAATAACAATCACCGCAGCAGTAGCAAGACTGAGGCCAGCACACAACAATTGCAGAATCAGCCACACATCAACCACGCACAAAACACACACCATCGTAGCAGCACACGACTTAGTCATACTTATAGTCATTGCGAGTGTAATCATCACACTCGAAACATCAGAACACGTACTGGTCAAAAACCTCACGCACAAAAGTTTCTTCCAGTACATGCAAACACGAAACCCTGAAAAAGCTGACACAAAACCACCCCCGCCACTGAATCCGTGGAGGGGGGGGGGGGNGGGGGGGGGGGGGGGGCGGGGGTTGAGGCGGTCGATTTCTTGAAGGGGTTGGGGCGTGGGCACGTAGGATTCCTAGGGCTTAGTGCTGAGGGGTTTTCGGTTTCAGGCTGCCAGAGGTTCAGAGGTATCTAGACTATACCTGGCGCAGGGCCTCGAAGACGAACAACTTTCATCGGAGTGTATTTCAACCGGCGATACCATCGCTGTTGTGGTAGTGGTTTCGTATTCGTATTCGTAGGCGAAATCGGACAGGTATTCGTAGTTGTCTTGGTAATGGTAGTGGTAATTGTAGAGGGAGCAAAATCAGCGGTTGCGGATGTGGTAGTGGTCGTAGTAGTGGCGGTGGTGGGAGCAGTACCGGCGGGGGTAGTGGTATAGGTGGTAGTGGTAGTAGTCGTGGCAGCAGCAGTAGCACGAAGAGTAGCAGTAGTAGTCGTCGTCCTAGTAGTAGTAGTAGTAGTAGTAGTAGTAGTAGTAGCAGCACTAGTACTCCACAAACAAGAGATCTTGTAAAACCCCATAAACATCAAACCCCCGAGCTCCGCCTCGGCTGCGTAATCATCCAAGTAACTCTCCTCCGGGCCTAGTAGGCGTCCAATCTGCACCCTTTTCAGACAAATAGCGGCCAGAAAAAGGCAGGCGATAAAGCCTCAGGGTTTCAAGTTTTAGGGTTGAGGGTTTAGGGTCAAGAGGCAGGCGACAATTTTTCAGACTTTTGAGTTTCAGGGTTAGGGTTTAGCAAAAAGCAAGTGATGCAGCCTCTTGGTTTTGGGTCAAAGCCTGAGGGCTTAGGGCTATGGGTTGAAAGAATTTTTAGCGCACAGACTCCCAATTTCAGAACCGTGTGGGAACCGAGTTCATGTGGCCAGCGCAGGAGGTTCTTCCTACAGGTCCTATCCATGACATTCTGCTGCCGTATGTCGTCATCGTCGCGGCTGCTGGTGATGCTGAGGATGTTGTCAATAACCCTAAACATGCTACAGTAAGTTGAAACTGCTACTTAGAAGTGTGTCTGCAAACACTAGTACCTAGTAACCCTGCTATCTGAAGGCTGTACCTCAGAACGGAATCCATGGGTGGGTGGCTAGCCAAGGAACAGAGGAGTGCGGTGGAGAAGGAAATGTCGGCTTGGGGGTGCCACACTTTGTAGTAGATCAGGAATGCTGAGAGGCAGGCAGGAACCGACACGTGGAGGCACCAGGAAAGGAGTCGCCAGAGCTGCCCCGTCCGAAATTGCAAAATGCCAGTCGCACAGAGCAGCAGCCGAGCTACAGCGCTCCTAGGTCCCCGTGCTAAGCCGTCTTCTTGTGGTCGACGTGCTTCATCAAAAACCACTACTTGAAGCCACCCTAAACCCTACTTTCCAGAGCTTAAGCCCCAAAACGTCGACAACGGTACCGCAGGGCGACCCAGGTTCAGTGCTGACACTTTCCCTAACTCCAAGGTTGTCGTCGGGTCCTTAGCTTTGCCGTTGAAGTTGTGGACCACCACCTTGTTCAGGGCTTCTTTAACCATTAAGGGCTGTATAATTCTACAGTGGAAGTTCGGAATTTAAGGGTTCAGGCATCACGGAAGGCATAAGATTCAAGACTCATATCCTAAACCCTTAATGGGAACACGAGAGAAAAGTAAACATGCTTCAATCTGCTTGGGGCAAGCCACTGCATCGTAGTTGTTACGAAGATCCTCTAAGGATACCCGGCGAACTCTGCTCAGCATAGCCTCCTTGTCCTCTCCGCCAACTCTGCCTTGGGTTAAGGGGTTAGGGCTAGGGGTCTAGGGGTTTGGGCTTTAGGGTTTAGGGTTTCGGGACAGGGCTTGTTCAGGCACTTGGTTTTTGAGTAGCCATCATAAGGAAGCCCTACTGTTTAGTGTATAGTGAACCCCAGAAAGTTGGAACATGGATTTAGGATGATTCGTGCTGGGATTCCCTGTACTTTACCTTAAGGACATGAGGATAATGATGTTCCAACTTTCTGGCTTCTACTGTATGCCTTCTACTACGCTTGTCTGCTACAGACCGCTCAGCCCGAAGCCCTAAACCCTAAACCCAAAACCGCGCCGAAGCCCTATACTTATACACTTATACCCCTAAACCCCCTTTAAGGATCAGTAAGGTCACTTGAAGCGGAGTTCCTCAAGTGGATCCAAGTTGCTGGTAATGGTGGGAGCCCGCTTCTTGGGAGTCTCCGGCACCTCCGTCTGACTCAGATCAGGATCCCGTTCTGGACTCACGTCGGGATTCAGATCCTCAAACCCTCGGGGGGTGCTTGACTTCTTCGGCTTCTTGTGGCTGTGTGCGCGACCATTCCGGCGCGCGTGCATGAGCCGGAAGGCATTGTGTTCCTCCAGCTCGTGCATCATGCCATATTGTGTGGACTGCGGATCACGAGAAGCCAAGAAATTCTCAACCTCTGCCCGATCGTCTCCTCCACTGCTAACCCGGCTCCGCCTGCGAGATGCCACCTTTGCCAGGGTGGGCGTCAGGCCATCCCCCTGATCCTGGCTGTCTTCGGTCCTTTCGGGAACTGGCCCGAGTTCGCATGGAAGGTCACATGGAATGCAAGGCAAAGGCATCGGCTCATCCTGCGGCACCTCAATACGAAGAGGCTGAACAGTCTTGCCGCCGTCTTGTGCCTCCGGGCGAGAAGGTTCTCGAAATCCAAACTGCAGGAGCTCATGCACAGCAATCGCAAGGCTTTCCGTGGTCAAGGACTGTTTCAGCACGGAATCTTCAACGCTCTGAAGAGACTCCTGGATTCGCGCCATCCACTCCTGGAGATCAAGATGGCTGTGAGACCGCCGAACATGTAAGCCAGACATTTCACGGTCGGACGTAGACGAGGTCAAACCAGAGCTGGAACAAGCGGCCATGGCTCTGCGTGGTTTTTGGAGGGGGTTTGGTCTTGGAGAATTCGGTGGACTGCCAGAAGACCCACTGATAGCAATGTGGCACCTCAGCAACTTCGATGTGCTGCCAAACTACGACCCTTTCATGGTGAGATGGCGCGAAGTCGGCGGAAAGGCACCTGCATTCGGTTTAGGAGTTTAGGATCTAGCATTCCGGCTCTTGCCGCTGTTTGGGAGCAGCTTAGTCACCAGTCCCGCTGAGAAACGCGTCTGGCCAAAAGCGATGATTAAGCCCCGATCCGTTTGCAGAGATGGCACACGAAGGACCCCTTTCAGCTTTCAGGCCTGCACCCGCCACACGTAAAGCTCTCAAACGTAGTCGCTTAACGCGACCTTGCACCCTTACCCCTGAACCCTCTTAGACTCTTGAAATCACGAAAAGCACCGGCACCAGCAAGCGCGCGATTTTTGTAGGACGAGGAGGAGGAGGAGGAGGAGGAGGAGATCACTGCGAGTAGGAGTAGGATTGGAGTAGGAGTAGGCCATGCGAAAATACTGGTAATGCTACAAGCAAAAATTATATACCAGTAGCAGTACTGGCAAGTACAGAACATATAAAATGGAAATGAAACAGTAAATGGTATTGAGTTCTCACGCCATGGTCCCAAAACCTACATCCTAAACCTGACTCTCTGACACCACCATAGATTGAAACTCGCCTCGGAAGAAATCTGCGCAGAAAAAGCATCAATGTCACCCTCTCCCAAACCTCTGGTGGGGTTTACAGGATGTCGAAGTCAGCCGGGTTTCGGACTTCCCGGAGTAGTGGAATCACTCTTCGACTTGAAAATCTTGGCCCAACTGCCCCTAACTCTAGCTTCTGGCCTCACACACACACACACTTACTTTTCATCAGTTCGTCTACTCAAAAAGTCTCAGCTCTCAGCCCCCAATCAGGTGGCAGGCCATTTCGCAATAGATTCCTGGAAGGAGCGTGGCTTTTTTGCACTCCAGAAAGCAGACCTGTAGGATAGGAAGCTGCCTTGGGAATCTCGCAGGGTCGACCCTGGCCTTGTCTACACCCGTTGCAGTCGCCTCCAGCTTTGGCGAGTCCTGCGAAGTAGGGGCCATAAGAATCAGAAGAGGGTCCCGTTTAGGGATCTTTCAAGGGATCCTTTAAAGCGCTGTGACTTATTCACTACCGGGTACCAAATTTGGCGAAAAAAACTATAATGCGCGTTTTTTGGTTTGCGGATTTGTTGTTAAGTTGCCCCGTCTGCTAATGGTCAATTTTACTGGAGTAAAGGATCAGGAACCTAAACCCTCAACCCACAAACCCTGCCAAACAGCTCTAGGTACTCCGAAACCATCGTACTGCACTACTACTGTACTGCTACTGTACTATTTTTCTGTACTACTGCACTAAAACTGTACTACTACTGTATTACTGTGCTACTACTGCACTACAATTGTACGACTGTACTGCTACTGTACGACTGCACTACTACGACTACGATTGTACCACTACTGCACTAAGCCTATCTCCCCGCCCAACCCCGCACCCTCCTCTACAGCCCCCACCCACAACCAGGCATCCGGAAAGGATCGCAGACCTAGCGTTTAGTGCTGATGATTGATGGCTTGGTAAAAAGGAAGGCTTAGGCCGTTCGTCTGCACCATTGGCCGAACCTCGGCAGGGCTTCGGGTATATCCCTAAGGTTCCAAGCGGCTTTGTATAGGTGGGTTTGGGGTGTTGGCAGAAGTGTTGAGCTGAAACTGCAGTACTTCAGTCTGAGTCTCAAAACAGACTCAAACAATACACCTGGACCAGAAACCCTAAACCTTACTAGGATTCATGGTTTACGGTTTAAGTTTAAGTGACATGTACTTGCTCTGGTACTTGGCACATCAGGCCGAAACCCTAAGCTTCTGTGCACAATACGTTCTCTCAGCAATACGACTAAAACAAACACAGTAATAGTTGTTTGTATGTTTACCGGCTGGTTTAACAAGAGTTATAACACACAAGTAGTAATAATGGTACTTATCAAACTTGTCATGAGTAGTCTATTGGTCACAGTGTTTGCAGTGGTAACACCGAGTGTGCAATAATTCAACCAGATCAGATACTACCAGAACGGACCACCTTGCACTGACAGATACATCTTTTTCACGGTCCATGATCACCATCATCATCAGCAGCAGCAGCAAAAACATACTATCACCACTACGGATAATGATTATGCTCGCTGCATAGCTTGTGTACTGATCCTTGTGAGCATCCCACCATCACAACTGCCGCAACCAATGCTATAACTACAGCCAGTCTTTCCTTTTGCAGACCTGACAACTCCCCACATGTGCGGGAGGAGGAAGAGGAGAGCTGTTCTATGTTTTGGGAATGGGACGTAATATAGGGGCCTTAATAATCAGAATAGGGTTTGGGGGCCCATTATACTATAAGTATAATCAGGAGCCACCAAAATAGTATTGGTACTTGAACTTATGTAAGCCCCTGTGGTAACGACCCGCGCCGTCCTGCAGATGCCGTCTGCCAGGCCATGGCATATGCAAAGGACCATGGGGCCCGAGCAATGCAAGGGCATTAATAATCAGAATAGGGTTTAGGGCCCCCGTTTAATTGTGTAGTTAGCCCGAAGGAATAATGTTGGTGATTGTTTAGGCTTCTATAATGCTTCCAAGACCCAGAAAGCGTTAATTCTAGGGTTCAGGGTTATAGTATAATATGAAACTATATAATGCAATATGCTATGATACAATACAACGTAATAGAATATACTACAATATACTACACTACAATATAACCAAATATAATATAATATAATATAATATAATATGACCATATGGTATAAGCAACAGGGCATAGAATCTCGAGACTGGGGACTCGGAGCTTCGGCAGAGGGATCGGCCCATAACCGCTTGAAACGTTAGGGTCATTTGGGGCTCGAGGGAGCTAGGGTTTACGATTTAGGGTCTTGGGTGTGTATACAGTCTGCGCGCGGTGGGTGAGCCTTTTACTTTAGGAATAGGGGGCGCGCCCACTTATCGCGCGCTTGCGTCAGCATGTAGGCCCGCCCCAACCACCCCAACTATTTTCAACTAGGGTTTAGGGTTCACCCCCCAAACCCCCCCTCAAGGGGGGCTTTCTTGCTCTCTGCTTCCTTTCGCAGCTGGATATATAAGCCACCACATTTCGCAGCAAACCACAACTGAGATGGATTGGTGTCGGATTGTGGGTCCTCGCGGCCTGTGCCGCCCGCTCGACGAGAAGAAAGGGTTTCCAATAAACTCGCACCCTGTCAGGGTTGCTCGCAGAAATTTTGAAGGGATGAAGCCTTTTTGTTGCTTCCGAAACGGGGGGAAGCGATCGGCCCCGAAATGGCAGGAGGAGGCCCCGGGTCCCTGGAATCTGCCAGCCTGGGGTCCCAGACCCCCTCAAATTCCCCCCAGACCCCCCTAGCCAGACCCAAACCACATCAATGGTGGGGGATTTGGGGTCCCAATGGTCATTTCCGTCCCCGTCTACCGGGAGGCTTTACCCTCCCTCACCGTTCTGACGGGACGCTCGGCCGGGGGCCTCTGTCGAAGCCTCGAGCGCCCATGCAAATGGTCAGCGGCGCTCTCGGCAGTTTAGGGTTTAGGGTTTAGGGTTCAGGATTGAGGTTTTGAGGTTTGGGGTCTTTTGGGGCTGGAGGGGATCTCGCAGAAGCCCAAGCTCCCAAAAGCGCCTCTGCCCTCTCCTGGAAGTTCAAGGGCTTCCCCCGGGACCCGTACGCTTTACCCCAAGAAACTAAACCCTAACCCAAACATTGTTGAGGGTTTAGGGTTTAAGAACCTTGAGACTTTGTAGTTTAGATCTCCGAATCTGAAACCTTGGAGCTCTGAACCCTCACAGCTTGAACCCCTGAAACTCTGAAGCCCTTCTAGCCAAGGCCTGAAACCCACACACGTTTTGGCCAGGAGCCGCAGCCCAACCCCTGTTTTGGAAAAGATATAAAGCACTTGTAGCGACTTATACGTGCAGACAAAACTTCTGGGCCCCTTAGCAGGCCCTCATTTAACTCTTCAAAATCCTAGTTTCCAGCCCTTCTAAAACCTCTCCGACCTCTCTGAAACCCCTAAAACTCCGGTCTTTTCTGGGTGTCACGGCTTACAGATTAGGGGTTTTTAAGGTTTCGACTTCATGTTTGGGGCTTGGGGCGCGTTTTAGGCTTAGGCCGCAGGCCGAGCGTTCCGGACTCTAACTCTAAGTTTAGGGAGGGTTCGGGGCTGATCGTGTCTCAGGCTTAGTGCAATAGTGTAGTCAAATCCAGGCACCAACCCGAGAACAAAGCTGCAGGAAGGCTTCTTTATCTGATCGGGTCCGCATCATCAAACGACAGGGGATTCCCCGATTCAGGGATCCCCACCGCCCTGAGACCCTGAAACCAATCTTCCAAAGCATCGCCCTGCAGTAACTTCAATCAGCAATGCGGAATCATCCCGCCATGAGTCTCAGAATCCTGCGCTAAGCACTTAGGCCCCGTCTTCGTCGCTAATCTTTGACCCCGCCCCGGTGAGACTTTGCTCGCCAAGCGCCAGCTATCCGCTGACGGCCTTTGCACGCGGCTGACTCATCCAGAACACCGCATGCACACCAGCGTAATCATCTCTACAAGGTAGTTGCGGCATCATTTCTATAGGGTGTTTTATCATCTCTGTGGGGTTTTGCTATCGTCTTCGTGTTTAGGAGTTTGGTGTTTGGGCCTGAGGGCCTCGGGCTTACAACGAATTAGGATTGCAAACTTCAGGACCTAGGAATGGACGTATGGTTCGAGGCCTGGGTAATTCACGATTCACAAGTTTGAGAAATGCCATCGAATTGAAGATGTGCCATGAGCGGGAAGTTTGAGGGTAAGCCTCCCGGATTGACAATTTCTTGCGACATGTGAGATACTGTCATGGCGGCGTTAAACGCCACCCTTTAACCTCTGCTCGAAATCCTAAAACCTTTCCCAAACCCCAAGCCCGAAACCTTGCACCTCTACAATACGCTTCCAGGGTTTACGGCTGTGCAAAGCCTTTAGCAGCGTCAAACCTCTCTACCGATAGACAGTTCTGCATCCGCCGCATCCCTACCTCCAGAACTTTTTATTACAAGTCTCAAAGACCCACCCTATCGGAACGAAAACTCAAACGTCAATTGGCACAATTGAACTCAGCATCGCATGTTCACCAATGGCCGATGCTACCAAAATGGAACTCAGCTCCGTGATCTGCTTCCTGCGGGCTTCCCTAAGCCCACCATCCCAGCAACTGCTCGAACGGGAACCCGAAACACGAGTTCCCAAAAAGCCACGGCTTGCTTCCCACAGGAGAGGAGCGAGGCCTAAACCCCAAACCGCAACCAAACCCGGAACCTCAAGCCTCATATCTGAATCCGACTCCCTACACCTTAACTTAAACCACCGGTGAGCCCCAATCCCTAGACACCCTCGCCTGCTGGATCTTCGCTTCGAGGCTCTTCATGTTGTCCCGAACCTCAACACCGTTTCTGAGGGTCGAAGTTTTCTAAAAAGGCTCTATACGGGTTTAGGGTTTACGGGGCTAGGCCTGAGGTTTAAGGGTTCAGGGCTGAGGCTGTAGTTTATGGGGTTCTACAGGGTTTCTTAAGGGCCCCGGCAACTCCAAAACCCTGCAATCCCACTACCCTTCGGTCCATTTCTGGGATTCCGAAAGCGCCAGCCTTTGGCCTAAACCCTAAACCCCAAACCCTAAACATAGGTGTAGAGCTTCGGGGCCCATGGCCCAGGGCTGAGGCCTTAGTTGGGTTGTGAGCTTTCGTTCAACTATACAAGGGCCTGAATAGTTGACATGGGTTTTCTTGGAGTGGGGGGGGGGTTTAGGGTTTAGGGTTTAGGGTTTGGGTAGCTTTGAAAAGACAATTGTGGGGATGCCTTGCTAATCATTCCGACCCCTGGTTTCCCCCAGCACCCTGCGCCGGGCGGCAATGGACATGTTCTCTTTGAGTCCGGTGTTCAGGTCCTGGCAGCTGTAGTTTTAGGGTTTAGGGGTTTAGGGTTTAGGGTTTAGGGAAGTTGGGGTGGGGAGTTAGTGTTTAGCTGCTCACAAACCCTAAACCCGAAAAATCCTTGTAAAATCCCATGGTAGCCCTTGCTTGTAATGGAACCCTCAAAATGACCCTTACAGAAAGCATTACAGGAACCCTTACAGGAACCCCAAAATTTAGCGCTTTGGGCGTTTTGAATATCTTATTGCTTTTGGCTTCGGCAGCAACATGAAACAGAAATGCACCAATAGGCTGAAAAGGTTTAGGCTTAAGGCAGCTGGAGAATCGAAAAAAATCTGATTTAGCGTTTAGGGGTGCATGTGGAAATAGGGTTTTGGATTACATTGTCTTTTTAGTGGCCATGTAAGAACTATAATTGTACACTTCAACGATTACCGAATTTATCATACCTTTATATTACAGTACCTATATTACAGTACCTGACCGAGGGTAGACCGTCAAATGTAAACTTACCCTCTTCAGTATGCGGGTCTGAAACCATGAATACCACAGCCGTACACCCCAAACTCTAAGGAACGAAAAACTGGAGACCGCTGATTCCCCCCCTCGCTGGAGGAGGTTTCCGATAAGAACCCTACGAAGATGGCCATCTTACTATTCCGGATCTTGGGCTAGTTGCCAGGCTTTCAGAAATCGTCTCTCGGGCACAGGGCAGTCAAGAAACACGGATCAAGGTTTAGGACATGGGTAGTTGTCTGTATTAGGACCCGTCGTTGGATCCCGGAAGGAGTATGTCACCCGTTTAGAGAAGACCCTACGCCGAATCCTAGCTTAGAGAAGCCCCACATACGTAATGCCCCGTCACCCTGACGTAGTTAGAGACGTGAAGCTTGGGCAACCATGAGTTCGGTCTGCACCATTTCACAGGCAGTAGATGCTGAGTGACTTCCAGATTGCTCGGTTTAGTTTTGGTTTAGGAGTTTGCGGGTGGACCCTACCGAAGCTTGATACATGAGAGTTCTGATCAGTGGTGATAACCCTGGTCCAGCAGTTCCAGAAAAAACAAGGAATCCTAACGTTAAGGCAACCAGAATAGGAGGATCCTTGAAATACAGATTTCCTAGTTGACCCCCGATCTTTAACGAAACCCCTCCACGTCCTTGCCTCCACTGCCTCTGTGGTCGTCTCCAGAAGCTTTGCAAGCTCTTCCTCCCAATAACAGTATCGACTGTAAAGCCACTCGTGATCATAGGCATAGCAGCAAGGCTACAGTACTAGCCAGCATGCTCGCCAAAAGTAGGTGAGGCTCAATCGAGAAGCCTGTTTGCAATCATGATGGCGATAACGACAGCTGAGGTAATGAATTCGAACTTGTAAATTCCAAAACCAATATACACTGAACTCCAAAACGCTGGAACATGTGCTACATAGTCCAGGGCGCCCATAAGAGTTACACTTTTCACAGGGGGACGCTGATGATGCTCCAACTGGCTGTCTGGTATCTCCCCAAACCAGAAGTCCTCAACCCGAGAAGTCGAACCCTGAACCCGAAACCCTGAAACCTAATCCTGAACCCTAAACACCCTGAGCCCTGAACCTTAAACCCTATATCCCGAACCCCTAAGCCCTTAAACCCTAAATCCTTAAACCCTAAACCCTACGCCCCTAAAGCCACAAAAATCCAGAATCCGCCTGCTGCTTCTCAAGAGAAGCAAGCCGCGAGGCAAAGGAGGCGCTCTGCAGATGCAGGGCCTGCTGGCTTCAAGTTTTCAGGGTTTAGGGGTTTAGGGTTTAGGGGTTTTTTGGACGGACATGCTCGAGCAACGTCGCGCGCGTCAAATTCGCATGCTAACAGCAGCGGCGGTAGGAAGAGCGCCGGCCTAAAGAGCAGCACAAAAAACTGCGGCAAAAGTTTAAAATCAGCACCTTCACTCTGGCCGCAAGGTAGCCCAAAAGGGAACCGGGCCCAGAGTAGGCGTACAGGGTCGCCAAGAGGGGCCTTCGGCACCCTTGGGAACCCCTGGAACGCCGTCGATATCCGACTCACGGTAGATCCCCTCCCAGATGGGAAGGCTTCCCCACGCAGACAGCGCGGTGCCGAGGAGATCAGGCAGCAAGGGAAGCTCAGCAGAGAGATTAGCAAGGCTGTGTTCGTGCAGGAGGTGCTCAAGCATTTCCGGGATAATGCCGAACCCGATGCCATTGTCCGGGGGGGGCACGGCAGTTTCCAGACAAATTGCCAGGGCAGCACGGTCAGGCCGGCGGCGTAGCACATCCGGGCCCTGTGACAGGGAGTTGCAGCCGGAGTGCGCTACACGGTGTGCCGAAGTGCTGGAGCAAGACGGGGGCCCGAGTGGAGTGGCGACGGCCCGCCGGCTGACCAGATTAGGCCGCTGCGAGTCGGGTACCGAGTGGCCACCGTGTGAGGAAGGAAGGGGCAAAGCCTGCACCTCGAGGGGTTCATGCTCTGCAGGCCCGACAGATTGGGCACACTGGAGGGCACCTTGGTGACATGGGCAGGGCGTGGCCGGGTGTAGTTCCAAGAGCGGTTGGCAGCGGAGCCTGTGCTTTCGGGCGACGTCAGGTAGCTGTGCTAGCGCCGTGCCCTCACGCAGGGGCGCGGGCAAATTACGACCCTCATTGGCCACTGGCCGTATGGGGAGGCGCCCCTCAATCTGAGGTATGAGATGCCACGCCGACCTGGCCACCGGGAAAACATCAAGCAAATCCCCATGCCGGAAGTCATTAAGGGGAGGCCGATAGACAACGCCCTGTGGGAACCGCAGGCCAAGCGCCCGTGCACCTGGCAGAACATTGAAAATGATGTAATGCTCTGCATCAGGGAGGTGCGGGCAGAGCACTGTCCGGAACCGGGCTTGTGTTGGCGTCGCTACAAACATCGCGTACCCTGCTCCAAGTACGACGGCTTCCATGAATCTCGAGGAAGCTGGGAGGGCACTGGTCAAGTAACTGCAGACCCCCATGCATCTCCTCGAGGCTCGGTGTGAATGGCTGGCACAAGCGGAAGATGATAGGGCCATGGTGGGCCCCTACCACTACGCAGGTGGCCTCGGGCGGGTTGTGTACGCCTTGGCTGCGTCGTCGGGCTCGAGCGGCAATGGGAACTGGATTAAGTGCACGATCAATGCCCGCGTAGTGTGCCCCGATGTAAAGCGGCCATCCGTACGGCTCCAAAATAGGGAGGAGCTGCATGATGTACGTGGGCGTGAAGTCCGGGTTATGCCCGCTAACCGCAAACTGCACAAAATCCCCGGTGGTGGCCCATTTTGGGATCATGTGCTGCGGGGCGCCATTGATGATGGCTCGCACTCCACGGGCTTGCCATGTGGCATCCACAAGTTCCGCAACTGGCGTGCAGGAGGAGACTGTATATGCTCCAAGCTGGTGACCGTTGTCTCGCTCGTCGATGATTACAGTAGGCACAGAGTCAAGGCTGGGTCCGCACACTAACATCAGTACCTCCTGGACACCGTTGACCATGGGGGGTTGTCCTGGCGCCAGCATAACATGAATGTTTTCAACCGGCTGGCCATACTGGGCAACGACCTCCAACACAAGCCGCTCAATAACAGCGTCGATCTGCAAGCAAGGCGGGGCAATTGACGCACTGCTAGAGCACGTTCCAAGCAGAACAACCAAGCGACATTCAACAGCAGGGCCGAAGGGCACAAGGGACGTGGTGGTGGTAGAGGTGAGCCCGGGCGTAGAGGACGGCCAGGCTGGGCCCGCAGCCACATAGCGCAACCGATCCGGGCCGTCACCTGCAACAGCGGGTTCAACATGGAAGTGCTGGATTTGTTGCAGATCCCGGGGAATCATGTCAAGCATATGTAAGATGCCAGCGACATCCAGCACCGTCATCTGTCCCGCGTGAATCTGCCGGCACACCTCAGCATTGTCCACGACTGCAGCCAAACGGCGGACTGCGGATTCCATCGACTCCCCTGATTGTTGGTTCACAGTACGCAGTGAGGTGCCGGCAGCGCGGAGGTCCCATGGGACTGGGAAAAAACCCTGTGGTGCAGTGCTAGGGCGTAGGACGAGCTGAGGCAAAGGGTAGCCCGGCACCGTATGCATCAACACTTGCACTCCATCAACCCGGAAAGGCGCCCCCGCTATCGCGGTGTGGCAGGGTGTGATCCTGTGGCCGGCGCGCCACCGTGGCATGACGCTCGGGGTCGAAGACAGTGAAAAGGCCCTGATTGGCGGGGCCAACCGCCCCCCATGAGAACAAATCGACCCTTTCGTTCTCGAAGAAGGCCTGCCGCAGGTACGCCGGTTGTACGGCGGGGCGGGCGTCTACGCGAGCCTCCGGTCCATCTTTGCCGACGCATGGGTGCCCCGCAGTCAGCAGAAGTGCCGGCGGGTCGACATCCGGGACAGGCGTCCCGGGAGGCAACATCAGTCCGCTAGCCTCCGTGGTGCCCTTCAGCTCAGTATGCATCTGGAGCAAGGCCAGGGCGTCATTATTAAGCGCGGGCCCGTCAGCCCTGGCTGGCTCGTCAGCACGGTGCGCCATCCCCCGGATAGGTAATGTGCAAATCCACACAGGCCTCCCCTAGAGCAGCACTGGGCACAGTCAGCCATGTCGGGTAGAAGTCATGTGCCGCAATGCGTGGTGCTGGGGCCTGTGACTCATCCAGGAGTTCCGGCGCGGCGGCGTCTTCGAGCGGCTCGCCCGCGCGGCACAGAGTGGCTCCTTTGTCCCGTAGCGCCTGCCAGGCATCCCTAGTCAGGGATGGGCAACCCACAGCAATGGTATGGACCAGGCCAGAGAGGGGTCTCAAATCGATGGGAATAGCCCGGAAGGCTCTAGGCATCTGTCTCGCCGGATATCCGGGTATGGGCTTCTCGAGGAAAGCAACAGCCCGCACGCGGTAGGGCACATGTCCCAATGCACATGCAATGAGGTCCAGAGCGGACCACCCCGGAAGCCAACGCTTGACGAGAGCCTCAGTATTTTTCTCAAAAATAGTGAAGAATGCATCGGCAGACGCGCCGGAAAGAGGCCCTGCCAAGCGGGTAAGCGTCCCAAATGGCGTATTGAGCAGAGGCCCAGAGAGCCAAGTCGGGTACACTTCAGCTTGGGCCGCAATAATCAACTGCACCTCATTGAAAGCCTTTGGCGGGGCACGGCCGTGACTTGGCCTGACAAAAGGTCCCGCAGGCAGGGTGATTGGCACTGGCATGCCTGTCGAATCACTAGCCGGCTCCTGAACGTCACCGGACTGCGGTGCATGCGGGACGGGGCCAGGGCTTGGCAGGACGCTGTCCCGGGTGGGCAGCATGTCCTCACTCGGCGCGGTAGGCGGCGTGGTGCACGCGACAGGCGGCACACACTCTGCAGAAGGAGGATTATGTGCGGGCTTCGTCTGTGTCGTGATGGGCAGCGCTTCTTCGGCAGATGGCGTGGTGCACGCAACAGGCGGCACACACTCTGCAGGAAGAGTAGGATGCAAAGGCTGCGTCTGTGCCGTAGTGGGCAGCGCACTCACATTCAGCACGGCAGCGTGGTGCACGCAACAGGCGGCACACACTTCGCAGAATGAGGAGGCTGCGAGGACTGCGTAGGGGCAGCAGTAGGTACCGCACCCTCGCTCTGCACGACGGATGGCGTGGTGCACGCAACAGGCGGCACACACTTTGCAAAATGAGGAGGTTGCGACGACTGCGTCTGGGCCGTGGTGCGCTGTTCACTAAGCGCGGCTGCGGTGATAGGCACTGGCATGCTTGCCGAATCACTGGCAGGCACGGGGAACTCATCTGCAGAGTTCCCGCCATAGACTGTGCCACCGAATTGTAGGTCGGCGCCCGCGGTCGGTAGCTCGGCCTCGGCTGGGGAGGGACCTTTGAAATCCAGAACGGGCAGAGAAGAGACAACCCCAGCGGAATGCAAGGTGCAGGCCGGGACGGGGACACGCCCCCGAAGGTCCAAAGCCATACTACACAACGCGTGCACCGGCTGCGGCAGAGGAAGCCCGGGTGGGGGGACAGCCGCAGTGCCATCGCCAAGGCTCGACAAGGAACCGACCTTGAAACGATGGGCAGAGGAAGTGGCATGATGGGCTAACTCAGCGGAGTGAGAAACCTCCTGCTGAGAAGCCAGGAACGGCACAGCCTGCAAACGTGGACGTGGAGGCGTGTGTGAGGTCGAGCTTGGTGGGCTCCGAAGAATGCCGGCTGCAACGGATACAGAGTGCAAGGGCGGCACAGAAGAGAGCCTGTCACTGGCTCGAAAGGGAACGATGAGTGGCATCGGGTCAAAGGAAACGGTCCTACGCCCTGCCCTAGTGTTACACTGTACATCCTTCTCACTCCAGGCCTGTACAGAGACTATAGTACATCCCACAGAGCTTGCGCTCAAGTTGTCTGGCCTCAAGTGTCGGCTCGAAGGTTCGCGAAAGGAGGCGTGCATCGACACACCCACTTCGTCAGGCTCATCCGCCTCAGGAGCCATGTGAGGCAGAGAGCACCGGAATGTGGATACGTCGCACCACTCGCCAACTTTGCACTCCCCTGCGCCAGGCACTGGGTCACAGTCGCAGGGGCTGTCCCCGTCCTCGCTCAGCCGTTTGTCAACGGGCGTATCGTGGCTGTCTCCCGTATCCAGCTCGAATCTCCAGACGCACGCCGCCAAGCCAGCGTGCACGTCGTCACAAAAGTCTGGCTCGGCAAATACGGTGTGAAGGGCTCGACGCCAAACTGGCGGAGCAAAAAGCTCTCCCGAGTCCGGTCGGCACGCGAGAGAGCTCAGCCAAAAGGCTGCGTTGGTCCACCACCAGCTGCGCCTTTGGCTGTGCCTTCGTTGGCTGGCTCCTGCTTGACCTCGACTTTGGTCTCTTTCAAGTCCGAGCGAGCCATCCCTGCGCTCCGCATTGGCCTGGGCTGCAGCCTGTACCTGCTGCAACGCATCCAAGATCTGACGATGCTGGGTCTGCATTTCCTCCTGTCGGACTTGCCGTTTGGCCGCCCGCTCTGCATCGTCGTTGACCTCGGCTTCCATGGCCTCCTCGTCGGAGCTGTCCACTTGCTCCACCTCGGCGCCGGAGGAGAGGCCACCAGTCTTGGTGGCTTGCTTGATCTGCGCGGAGACCTCCTTGAGCTTCTCCGTCCACTCCACCTGCGCCGTGTCGAACTCCTGGAGCGTATGCTGCCTCGTCTGCAGCTGTTCCTGAAGCAAGCCAACCAGCGATGTCGTGTACGCTGCCCAGGATTGCTCGTAGATGGCTCGGTCTGCTTCGATTTGATTGAGGGCCGAAAAGGCCGCAGATCTGGTCTGCACCATCTTGTGCAACTCCTTCGCCTCCTGCTGCACCGAGTTTCCGCTGACCTTGGCCATCAACTCCCTGACGGCCTCCGGCAGCTGGTCCGCTCCTGCCAGTCCAGCCACTAGGGCCTGCAACATCTTGCGGTCCTCCGTGGGCTGGCCTGTAGCTGTAGGTCCTCGCGGTTGTGGCACAGATGGCGTCGTAGGCGGCTTGGGCAGCTGCGACGCCTGTGGCGGCTCTGCCTTGGGCGGCTTGGGCGGCTGCTCTCTGGCCTTTCCCGCCCCCTTGCCGCCGCCCTTCTGGGCATCTTTGCCCTTTCCATCCTGGCCACGGCCCTGTCCACGCGCGCGCGGAGACTTCGGTCGGCGGTCCGGCGCGTCCTCGGCACCCCAACCCCAAGGAGCCGCTTGAGGGTTCCAGGAGCCAGCATACGACGGAGTGTGCACCTGGCTCCAGTGTTTCCCGCAGGACGGACAAAACTGCGCCGCTGCCTTGTTCATGACATTGCAACTGGTGCACTTCCACGGTTGCATGTCGGGCTGGAGCTGCGGCACCTGCTGTGCGATGTACAGCCTGATGCTTGCCTGCTGTACTATCGCAGGCTTGCTGTGGTGCCCTTGCAAGGCACGAATGGCCACGCGCACCTTCTCGTGTTCCACAGGGAAGCCTTGCAGAAAAGTCCGAAGGCAGCTGCGGGCCTTGGTCCTGCGTCTCCTCAGGTTGCGGTGCCAGGCAGCTTCCGGCACCGCCGAAAGCTTGATGAACCGCGGCGTGATCACCGCACCAGCAGCTGCAAATATAGATCAAAATTGCAGTCCTGGCACCAAACATACACCTCCCACTCCAATATCCAGGCCAGGGCAAACCAGTTCAGCCAAGTAGTGAAGACGGCGAGGGGGAAGTCGAGGGAAAAAAGGGGCCCCACAAGGGTCAGCCCAATCCAGCCACCAAAGGTGGGGATATACCAGACTCAGCCTCCGCGACGGTACAGCTGAGCAGGTTGATGCGGGTTCTGCGACCGCGCACGGGTTGTGGCCCCACGAGAGGATCTCCGAAGAGAAAACTACTCTCAGCCTGGGGCCAAACGCCTGGGTTTAGGGGTTTAGGGTTTAGGGTTTAGGGTTTAGGGTTTAGGGTGTTTAGGGTGTTTAGGTTTAGGCTGGTTTTAAGAGCTCCAGCGGTTTCGGATTTAAACATTAGAGACCTAGATACACACACGGACGCTCCATCATGGAGTGCAGGTATATGCACTGCGGTGATAGCCAGTTTCTTCGGCTTCACACGGTAGCAGAGTAAAGACTTAGGCTTAGTTCCGTTTAGGGGTTTCGGGTTTGCGGATTAGGTAATGAGGCTGCAATGATTTTTGGTCTTAAGCCTCCGGACCTTGGAAACCTTGGGGCACTGTGCTTCGAAAGCTAAATCTTAAACCCTGAACCAAACCATAAGCCAAAAACCCTAAACCCTAAACCCTGCTAGCTCGACTTATATAACAAGGGAGTTACCAAGTACAGTCCGTAATTATGACCGATTTCATAAACCCTGAGCCCTCAACCCGAAAGCCTCAACCCTCTACGCCCTCAATCCTCAAACCTTTCGGGGAATGGTTGGGTCTTGGGAGATCGGGAATGAAGATTCCGCTTCCTGTTTACAGGTTTGGGGTTTAGGGTTCAGGTTTTCGGGTTGAGGGCTTAGGATTTAGAGTCCAGCATCTGATCAGGCACAAGGCCAACAGAGACAGAAAACACAAGATTTCCCATTTCTCTGCTCTGGCCTGGAGTGACTGCAAGCGGGCGACGATCTGCGGCAACGAGGCTGCCTGAGCTCGGGCAGCAAAGGAATCCGGAGATGGCAGGACTATGGTCCTTTCACAAACAAATTGGACGATATCTTCACAGATGCAGAAACAGCAAGTAGAGCAGTCACACGAACCAAGATTTTCTAACGTCTGCCTCATGGACTGCTTTCGTGCTCCTGGCATCAAGATTCCGTTTCCAAAGTGTTTTGCGCGCTAGCTGATGGCAACGAAATGCTGTCCACGCACAGCAAGCGGCTGCGCCCGACAACTTCCATGGACAGCCCAGGCAAGTATGTTGTTTACCGAAACTTCCATTTCAATGCTGTAAGCGTGTACGAGCTAGGAAGCGATACATTCCTACCAGACTCAAATTGAGAAGAACCCAGATGCGTGGGAGTGTATATACAGGTTGGAAGACGTGCCACGCGGTCGCGACCTGCACGGCGCGGCTATTGCAGAAACCAGACTTGATCACAGTGGATGCGCGGGGCTGTGCCCTCGTCGCCCTCGTGGTCAAGAAGTACTAGTGCTAGCACTAGTACTAGCACCAATACAAAGCTGGTAAACTCCCAAGCCCTAAAAACCTACATCCCCAAAAAGTAACACCTCAATCAGAAGCCCCAAACCCCAAACCGTGAACCCCTACATGACTTAACCCCGCAACCTAAGACTCAATCCTCAGAAGTAGGAAGCCGGCCGTGGCACTCCATCGGTGGCAGAAATCGTAGAGCTGACTCACCTCTTCGGCGCGGGCTCGGGTCAAGAAGTGGTGGCAGTGGTAGCAGTGCGGTAGTAGAGGTCGTGTTTTTTGGTAGTGGTCGTAGTCGCAGTAGTGATGATGGCAGTCGCAGAAGTAATGGCAGTGGTGGGAGCAGCAGTTGTAGTAGTAGTAGTAGTGGTAGCAGCAGCAGTGGTAGCAGTAGTAACAGTCGTAGTAGTAGTAGTAGTAGTAGTATTAGTAGTACTAGTAGTACGAGTAGTACTAGTAGTACTAGTTGTACTAGTAGTACTGGTAGTACTAGTAGTACCAGCAGTACTAGCGGTACTAGTAGTACTAGTAGTACTAGTAGTACTAGTAGCACTAGCAGTACTAGTACTAGTAGTAGTAGTAGTACTACTACTACTACTACTCCTGCTGCTGCTGCTGCTACTACTGCTAGTAGTAGTACTAGTAGTAGTACTAGTAGTACTAGTAGTACTAGGAGTACAAGTAGTACTAGTAGTACTAGTAGTACCAGTAGTACTAGTAGTACCAGTAGTACCAGAAGTACTAGTAGTACTAGTAGTACTAGTAATACTAGTAGTACTAGTAGTACTAGTAGTACTAGTAGTACTAGTAGTACTAGAAGTACTAGTAGTAGTAGTAGTAGTAGTAGTAGTAGTGGTAGTGATAGCTGTAGTTGTAGCTGCAGCTGTAGCTGTAACAATAGAAAGAACTGCAGATGACAGTGTCTTTGTTGGTGTTGGTGGTCGTGAAACCGGCGGCTGTAAAAACCCTTCGGCTCAAAGCCAAACCTCTGAGGTCCGACCTGCTGATAGTACACGAAGCTTAGGCCACAGAACCACAAGAACTAAACCGACGAACTCTCCTGATGCTCAACGATGCTCAACTAGTAAGTTCCTCAAGGTTTAACGCTCTTTTGACCATCAGCCTCATGGCCATAGATCAAAATAGTCATGATTATAGTAAGTCTAGGAAAGCGCCCCTTACATTCGGTGGAGTGGCAAGCCTTGTGGTCGAGATCCTTGTCCGTCGTTCCTTCCAGCTGCGCCTCCCGGAAACTGAACATGGGCTTTTTGGCACCTGGGTACGACTGAAACGTCAATGTGCGGATTGCAGCAGCATGATGGTTGGTGGCTTGGAAGTTAAAACCACTACCTCCAAGATCGTCTTTCGTACACGAGTCGAGCTATACGCTAAAATGCGTGTACCTGAGACATGCAAGAACCGCGAAACATGATAGAACAAACTGAACGGAACGATGAGCCATAGACAGATGAATTTGGCCCGTGCGTCGAAGCATCATCATCTTGCATGAACACAAGGAACCAATTGCATGCAACTCGAAGACGGAACAAATAACGCATTCGGCAACAAGACTTGCAAACCTTCTTAGCTTATGTGCGGGCATAGGAAAGGCAGTCGGCAACGGGACTGACAAAACTTAACTAAGTCACTGGTAGGCAAAACATTCAATACCAGTACTAATCATCAAGACAACGGCAATCCCAGGAACAATAGAACAATATAGTTTCAGTGCTGCCGTTGCCGAGAATCTCCACGGCACTATGCAGAAATACTCCACAAATGAACGCTGCAAACCCTCGACCCTCACAGCATTCAAACCAACGAAAAATGCGTGAGCAACTAATTCATAGCGACAAGTGGGCTACGTCCTGATTCTTGCTCCAAGTGTAAGAAATGCCTTAACACGATGAATTCCAAGACGACACAACTCTCGTCCCCGACACCCTACCCCCCTAACCCCCCTAACCCCCCTCCCCCCCCCTTAAACCGCTAAACCCCTAAAACCAAACCACCAAGCATTTAAACTAAACCCGAAACCCTAAACCCTGAAACCCTAAACCCGAAACTCCAAACCCTAAACCCTGAAACCCTAAACCCTAAACCCTGAAACCCTAAACCCGAAACCCTAAACCCGAGAGCAGCTGCCTTCTTGGCCAGAACTTGCTCCACTTCTTTGGCTACCTTCGCTACTTGGGGTTTACTTTGCGTGAAAGCCGTGGGGTCCAAGTATATTTAGGGTTTAGGGTTTTTAAGGTTTAGGGTTTCGGGTTTTTAAAGCTTAGGGTTTAGGGTTTTTAAGGTTTAGGGTTTAGGGTTTAGGGTTTTGACTGTGAGAACACCGAAACGCACTGTACTACAGCAGCAGGGCTTTCAAATCAGCAGCAGCAAGCCACGGAACCCGGAGCCGTAGCCCCGAGTAAGATTGAACCCTCAACCATAGCTTGCCACATGGGTGGTTGTCAAAATTAGGGTCCCGTTTTGGGTACCATAAATATTAGGCCGTAGTGTATTAAGGGACCCAAAAAGGGACCCTAATTTTGACAACCACCCACATGAGCCAAAGCATTCTTCTGCCCCGCGAGGCTTCGAAAGCCCGAATCTGGGTGCCCTCCTCACCGCATGACCCCAAGCAGGAGACTTTGCCCTAAACCCTAAACCCTAAACCCTAAACCCTAAACCCTAAACCGCAAACTGGGGACAGGAAGCCAAAGCCCTGAAACTGCAATGCCAGGAAGCTTTTCATGCTCGGCCCCTGGATGTAAATCCCTTTAAGCCAGAAGCACCTTTCTTGCGGCCCCCCGACTCCTACATACCGAAAACCCCGAAGCCGAAACCTCAAACCTCACAACCCTGAACCCTAAAGGCCAAGAATTGGGATCGCAAACCCCAAAACTTGAAACTGGCAAACCCCAAGACCCTGTCCCAAACCCCACAGACAGACCAGACAGACCAGACAGACAGACAGACAGACGGACAGCCAGGCAGGCAGGCAGACAGACAGAGGTACAGAAAGACAAACAGGTATATACAAAAGGAGGAAGAAGGGGTCCCCATTAGACTGAGGCCCTTGTTGAACCATGATGAAGCCCGATAGACCCGATACAGATCCAGCCCCTCTTGAGCCCTTACAAAACCCGATAAAAACAAGATCAAGCCCTTCTTGAACCCCCATCAAAGCCCGATAAACCCCAGACCTGCAAACCATCATTTAAGAAATGAAACCCGTATAAAAGCTATGCAAACATGTGTGCATATACACATACATACATATCTGCATCTTATGTATATGTCCCTGGAAAACTCTTATTTAGCCCTTATACAAAAAGAAGGCTGCCTTGGGAAATCCTGGCCTTGTCTACGCCCTTTGCTATCGCCTCCAGCTTCGGCGAGTCCTGCGAAAAAACGGGCCTTAAAGATCAGAAGAGGGGGTCCCTTTTAGGGATCCTTTAGGGGTTTAGGGCTTAGGGTTCCTTTAAGGGATCCTTAAAAATCAGAAGAGGGGGTTCCTTTTAGGGATCCTGCAAGGGATCTCTAAGAATCAGAAGAGGGGGTCCCGTTTAGGGATCCTGCAAGGGATCCTTTAAAACGCTGTGACTCATTCACTACCGGGTACCAAATTCGGCGAAAATCTGAAGGGATCCGCGCTGAATCTGGTTGAATGGGTTTTGGGTATAGGGGGAACAAGGCGGTAGGCTTCCCTGGAAACTCGAGAATGCCACAGGGGGGTTCTGCAAGGTTTCGGCAAGGCTTCTGCGAAGGGTTTAAGTTGTTTCGGAGCTTTGAAGGTTGGAGGATTTCAGAGCTTCTGGTGCTTTCGGGGAGTTGGGCTCAGGATTGGCTGAAAGGTCGAAGGGTGGAGGGTCTTTGAGATATGTGGTTGAAGAGTCGGCTAGGTTCGCAGTATGCGGCTTAGTGGTTCCGGGAGTTATGGTTTTTTTAGTTATGGTTTAGAGTTTAGGGTTTAGGATGCAGGACTGAAGCCCTAGACCCAGAAGCCCTAAGCCATAAAGCCCAAAGTCCGAAGCCTTACAGCCCGGCAGGACGGTCCAAGAGCGCCAGGCGCTTCTGTAGCTGAGTCACGGCGGTTTGCAAGTCCTCGGCCCAAAGGCGGCTCTGTTGCACGCATATCTACACTTGTGTATGTAGATCGCTAGACGGATGGCTGGCTGCGTGGTTGGAGGGATGGACGGACGGATGGACGGATAGATGGATAAAGCCCACAGACGAGGAACACAAGCATGTACCGCTAAGTACATAGACTCTGACTGCGAAGACCACTCAACATGGGCCACCCAACCTAAATCCGATTGCAAAAAGCCGCGAAAAACTGAATTCCCCCTTCCTCCAATCAACAAAAACAAAAAAAGCGAAAAACTCCAATTTTAAAGAATACCCAAAACACGGGGCCGTGACTGGGAAGTGGCTGATGGGCTCACGCACCCCGAGCTGCTTTTCGATCTCCTTCATAGCTTTTGAGGTATGGTTTAGGGTTTTGAGTGGTGTTTGTCAGGGTTTTCCATCGTCTTAGAAGGGTTTCTAAAGGGTTTTTAGAAATTGAAAAGGTTCAACCAGAGTCCAGTCGTGATGCTTAGGGCTCTCGAAATTTTTTTACATCGGTCAGAGATCTAGACGTGTTCGAAATCATCGGCAAGAGGGCCAGGGTTCGGGGTGCACAGTTTAGGGATGACGGACTAGGGTTTAAGGCTTTTGGGGTTGGGGTTTATGGATTTGGGCTGAGGATTTGGGTCTGGGATTCAGGGAATTTTCCCGGCGCGTCCTGGCTCGAAGCATAGCCCAATGCAGCGGACAGTAAGCTTCAAGCCCTCAACGAAAAGCCCTACAACCCACAGAACCCTGAAACCCTGAACCCCAAGACTCCAAAGCGCCAAAACCCTAGGTCCCTTCTCTATGTGTTCGTGTTTCCCCCCCCCTTCCGGTGGCTCCGAGATGGTGCTCTCCATGGCGGCAAGCTTCGCCTAGATCGAAGGTCATGGCAAGGGCTTTGGGTTGGAGCGTGGGCTTGGGGTTGGTGCTAGCGTTTAGTGCTGTTCACTCGTTTACTGCCATTGTTGGTCTAGCATGGCTCGGCAACCAAGATCCCCAAGCCAAAAACCTGAAGCGCAAGTCCAAAATCAACTTCCGATCTCTAAGCCCCGAACCCTGGAACCCAAAAACTAAACTTGCAATCGCAGCAGTCTCGGCGAACCACAGGATCTCAAACAAAGATTTAACGAAACAAACGCGAGGGTTCTAATGATTCTATTGGGTCTATGCAGGGGTTGTACTATAGAAGTGGTTTATACAAAGGCTTTTCGGATCACAGGGGTTGTATTCCACTTGTTTGTGATGGCTTTGAAGAAGCTTCTGGGCTTTCTCAAGGTTCGTATGAGACTCTATAACGGCTTGGGTCTTACGGTTCAGGATTTGGGGGTTTGGCTTTGGGGTTTAAGGCTTGGGGTCTGGCGTGTTCGGCGTCGGGGGCTTCGGGTTTAGCCAGGTTTAGGATTTAGAGTCAGTGTTTCGGGTTGAGGGTTCGGCGGCAGGGGTTTCAAGCTCAGATTGCTTCGGGTTCTATCATGCAGGTTCCGGGTCGAGTAGACCTGGGACGGATAGTATGATATCGACTGGGTTTTATGTTTGACCTTCACGCTGCACCCTGAACTAGAATCGAAACGCATGGAGGCCCCTTTTGTCAATCTCATGTTAAGTTGGGGATGTGTAGATGCGTCTCGTCGGTCTTCGCTGTCCGCGTTTAGATGTTTGTCATCCTGGTCCGGGGCTGGCACACACCTTTGTGCCCTTGCGGGGTTTCCCAAAGTTCTGGGGCCATAAATCCGAAACCCCAAGCAACTCAAAGTAAAGCTTGAGCCGCCAGCGTAAAACACTTAAACCGCCCTACAAAGCCCGCTTGAAACCTAACCCGAAGCCCTATCGAGGTTCGGCCAATGGCGCAGACGAAGGGCCCATTCCTTTTTACCAAGCCATCAATCAAATCACTGCACCGACATTGGTCGGGAATGATGGGTGTGCGATGGCTAATTTTGGTGTTGGCTGCTCAGGCATGTAAAGCCTCAGAAAATTCATGCACGTCAGGAGTAGAGCTTCCGCAAGATGTTTCTGACTGCAGTGCCTTTCTGCAGTCTTCCATGCACCGCTCAGACCCAGAAACCACAGCCCCAAAGGAGCAAGTGGCGAAGAAGATCGGAAGCAGAAGCCAAGAGAAAGCCAGCTTCCCAGGCATGTGGCGGCGACCATTGTTCAAGCGATGAAGGCAGCGCCGGCACTATTACAATGCTGACATGCCGTCCGGGGAAGATGTCGGATTGGCGTGTCTGGAAATTTTCATCCAAGTTTCCGACGGCCCGGATGCACGAAAGCCGCTGTCGCAGCGTTGTTTGGTCCGAACTTGACGGATTGCTGGGTGGAGTTTCGTGGCTATGACATGTCTGCTTTCGATGACACGGAGTTCAATGGTGGTGCGGCGTTGAAGCTTGCTCAGATCAAGCAGGCAAGCAACGTCAAAGCTCCGACTTTCGAGGGAGACTTGCTTTTCGCCGAAATCGAGTGCAAGCACCCACTTTCCGCAGGCGAGGCATGGAAGGAGGGGATTAGAAGCCAGGCGTCTCAATTGGCAGCAAGCTTCCAAACCCTCGTGACAGGCTTGGGCGTGACGGGGGTCGGTGATGCCGGGATCGTCTACGTAGATTTTGATGAAGAACTCGACGAAGAAGATGAAGATGAGGATTAAGAAGACGGCGACGAAGAAATGCAGCCATAGCTTTCCCTTCAAGCTTGTGAAAGCGCAAGCGCTTTTAAGTATGAGGTTAGATTGAGAGATGATGATGATGATGATGACCTATCAGTGCCGGATCCGACACATCTTTAATGCTCAAGCACCACAAACCCCATTGACGATGCTTTCAGAGTTCTCAATTTGGTGGTGGTCGAAGCTTGAAGCCTACGGGGGGTGACCAGAAACCACTCCCCCACCACCACCACCACCAGCTCCCCCCTGAGGGTCACCCCCCCTCAGGCTGCAGCAGTGGAGACCAGGTTACGGATATCTCAAGACCTCTAAACCACCCATAAAGCCAAGAAAATCTTACAAGCCCTCTCTACACTATCAGCATGCGGAGCCGAGCCGCGCCCTCTCCGATGCTCGCTGCATTGGGCGCGTAGTTGATCTGATACGTCACTTGCCTCTCGCGCTGTGGAGCTTCGAGGTGCGGGGCAGCTTGGAGTTCGGAGTTTAGGGGTGCAGTTTAAGGGCCAGGGTTCAGTTTCGGCTTTGGGGTCTGAGGTTTAGGGTTCAAGTTTAGGGTTGTAGGGTTTGGGATTCCCGAAGTTGACTCTTAATAGGTGGACAGCACGGACCGCCCTACTTGGAGCTTTCTGGGTATCCGGAGAGCTCGGGGCTTAAATGAGCAAAAACACATGAAATACAGAGGTATATGTATATATATATATGTATATATATATATATATATATATATATATTATAACATATATATATATGTGGTTGCGTTCCGGCAGGCAGCTTTCCCTCCCCTGTCCCCCCAATGGTATCCCCCATTTGGTCATCCCCCCTCCCCCCGGTGGAACAGCTTGGGCTTTGAGCTTGCGTGTGGAATGGTTGGGCGGTTTGGTTTATTTAATGGTGGTGCATGTGATCATCTCCCCTCCTGTGGAACTTTGAGCTTCCGAGTTTAGTTGCCCTCCCCCGCCCCCTCGCTCGAACAGGGGCCCTCTGCACAGGCTCCCAAGGCTCCAGACCCGTGTATTTGGGGGGGGTTACGTTCCACACTGCCGGACAGTGTAACTGCTACGTGAGCGGGGGGGAGAACGGAACGCTCATCGCACAACCATCTGTTTATATATATATATATATATATATATAATGTGTGTGTGTGTGTATACATACCCATCTATCTATATCTTGTTTGTCACGTACTGCTTTAGTTAGTTTTACTTTTCAATTCGTTTTTCACTTAGTCACCCATACCTATATATGTATATACATATATACATAAATATATACACACGTATATATATATATGCATATATATATATGTATATGTATACATATATATATATATGTATATATATATACACACATACGTACGGAAAGAGTTGTCATGAAACAGTCTCGGGCCCAGGCCCGGACGCTTCGGAGGCCGGCGCCGAAGCCTGGCCCGAGGCCAGGCGATCAAGCTGGCTGATGAGGGACCTGGGGCCGTGTTTCAAGGGTCTCAGGGGGTTACTGTTTAGGGTTTCGGGTTTAGGGTTCTACACGCCGCTTTTTGGGTGGGTGTTGCGGGGGTCTTGTAATGGTCTTTACAGGATCTATTGGGGTGTTCTATTCTGGGCTTCGAATGTAGAATGGGGACTTCAGGCTTACAGTGTAAATTTGAGTGAATGGATAACCCTGAACGTTTATCTGCTCGGGGCTCGCCCTTGGCCCCAGACCCGACACCACTTCAGGGGTTTAGGGTTTAGAGTCTGGGGTTCAGTTCGAACCCCGACCCGAACCACAAAGCCGCCAGACCCCGAAAGAGCTGAGAGCCAGGGTTGAGGGTTTAGGTCCGGGGGAAGACTAAGATTCTTGCTCTCTTCCAAAGCTTCAACGTGCAGGATAGGGACCCGGATCCTACTACCGACTATGGAGGGTCTATTTTAAGGCCTCTCAAAACCTGACTGCAGCATCGGGATGAGGCCACGGCGCCGGCATCGCATAGCCACCTCTGGCCTCCGATGAGGGTTTAGAGTCTAGGATTCAAGGTCTCGGATTCAGGGGTTTAGGGCTTTCTGCTGCACTTCTACATCAGTAGAGTTACTGTCCCGCATTATCATCAGCAACTCTGCAACCAGCTGTAATCAGCATCACGAATACACCTGTGGTCAGCTTAACTTGGTATTGGCGATGGTGTTTTCCGCTTCTGAGCTTCAGCGAATACTGTTGCTGCTAGTACGATTGTTCTTGTTGTTATCTGTCTTCTTGGCGGCCCGGTGAACCTGCAGGCATGTTCTTCAACCACCTGCACCCTAGAAGCCCGAAGCACACTCAAGACCCACAAAATAGCCGGCATCCTAGGCACCAAACCCCAAAACCAACGCAGATCCAGGCCCCAAAGCAAGTGCGCGGACCCCTTCCGGAGGACCTTCTTCCCCCCTGCCCCTCGCCAGGGCGCCGACCTCGACATTTCGGCGCAGTTTGTGCGGTTTCACGAGTTTTGCAGGATTCATGGGATCGAGGGTTTAGTCGTTTAGGAGCTTGGGGATTTATGGCAAAGGGCTTGCAGGTCTCTGGGTGCTAGGGACGTGGGGGTTCGATAGTTTCGAGCTTAGGGCAGGGCTTCACGAGTTCAGGGCTCTGAAGCTTGGCGTTTCAGAGGCTGAACCCTAAACCCTAAACCCAAAACCCTAAACCCTAAACCCTAAAAGAACCCCTGAAATGGAGGGTTTGGAATTCAGTAACGGCAGAGGAACTATCCGAAGGCCCCGGGACCCCGGACACCCTCGGGCTTGGGGTTTAGGGTTTAGGGTTTAGGGTTTAGGGTTGAAGGATAAACGTCTCAAGAGACCAACAACAAAAACTCACAGAGTAGCAACACGAAGCTTGGCCCTAACGTCCTTGACAAACCCTAAACCCTAAACCCGGAGCCCCACAGCCGTTAACCCCGAAACCCCAAACCCTGGACCCTGAACCGCAAAACCCTGAAGCCTGGAATCCCAAAACCCTAAGCCACCCAAACTCTGCTGGGGCTCAGGGCCCTTCGCTCAGAGCCACCAGGCGCTTCTCCAGCACCTCTCTGTCTCGGGGTTGGGAGCTATTTTGTTTGAACGCCTTCTTCCTTCTGCCTGTGAGTAACAGGAGTCCAGAATCCGCCTTGCATTAATTGGAGTTTAGAGTTTAGGGCCAGGGCCTTGCGATGCTTCGGGCTTTTGGTGCCTTAGAGTTTTCAGGGCTTCGAGTTTAGAGTTTAAAGCTCGGGGCTTAGAGGGTTTGGGGATTTTAGGGTTTCGGGTTAGAGGGCTTAGGACCTTGAGGATTTTTTGGCTTTGGGGTCTACGGGGCTTGAGATTTAGGGCTTGTAGGGTTTAAAGTTTAAGGTGAGGCACGAACTGTAAGGTCTAGCGCATGTGGAGGGCATGTTTGGAGAGAGCTCGAGGGGTGTCAAGAAGACTTGTTGAGGGTTCTAAGCGTTGTTCTTGACATGTCTTGGGTTTAGGGCTCAGGGTCTCCAGGGAACCTTACACCCTAAAGAGAAAACGTAAGCCTGAAACCCTAGAAGCCTTAACTTTTGAGCATAGAAACCCCAAACCTAAAATCCCCCGAGCCGAAGAACTAAATTTCAAAACCCCCCAGACACCGGAAGAACTTAAAGCGCCTAGCTCCAAACCCGCGGCCCTGAACACTTAGAGCCGACCTCCAAAGCCGAAAGACCCGGACCCCGAGAGAACTCAAAAACCAGGGTTTGGGCTTTTTAGGGTGCAGAGAACCCGGGAACTTGTCCAAAACCCTCGGTCCTAGTGCATAAGCCCGTAGCCCCTGCCTTCAGCTCTTGCGACATCTCCCCCGGGTCCCCGCCTGTTTTAAAATATTTTTGGTTGAGGGTCCATGTGAAGGTTCTTGGTTGCAGGTCTATGGGGGGGTACTATGAGCATACTTTAAGGGTTCCATGGGGGGCACTTACAAGGTATTTTGAGCGTGGCACCAGACGGGTATGCCGTATAAAAGGGCACTATAAGGGTAGGATAAGGGTAGGCTAAGTTTAGCTTGGTGTTGGCGCCAAGGCTTTTGCGATTTGGAGAAACTGCACGGTATTTAGGCATCTCGGTTTCAAGTTCTGGGGGGCTTGGGGTTTGAGGCGGTCGAGGTGTGGGGGTTTATATAAGATGCTGTGGCTAGCGTGATGGAGTCCATTTCGCATCTTCGGGCCTTGGGGTTTAGGGTTTAGGGATCTTCGGGCCTTGGGGTTTCAGGTCTTTTTGCAGTGCAGGGTTGTGGCTGTTAGCACTTTGGCCTAGGGGGGNGCAGGGGGAAATCCGCGTGTCGGGCAAGGCACTACAAGAAGCAGGTTCGGAGGGTTGAACCCTGAACCCCGAAACCTTACCCTGATCCCTAAACCCCACACCCCACACACTGAACCCCAACGACCAAACGCTCAGCACCTCAGCTCTAGGGGTTCAGCCTTGCGAGGGCTTAAACCCTTCAACCTTAAGGCCATCCTCCTTCGAAAAACCGTGGCCCCAGGGTTTTAGGGTTTAGGGTTTAGGGGTTTAGGGGTTTAGGGGTTTAGGGTTTAGGGTTTAGGGTTTAGGGTTTAGGTTTAGGGCGCCCGGAAGCCCAGCCCGAAACGAGCTCCGGGTTGGCTCTTTTCGGCAACAGGCGCCTAGAAGCTCGGCGACGGCAGCCTCCTTTCGGGCGTGCACGCTCACATGCAGGGAGGAAACAAGTTTGGGGCTTCGGGGTTTAGGGCTTGGGGTTAGGCTAGGCGTATCTTGTAAAGTGCGCTCGCAATTTCGAGTTGAGGAGTGATGGTTTTGAATGTAGAGAAATTTCTTCAAACAGCGCTCTTTTATGAAGTTGCGAGGAGTTTATTCTGAGCAGGGATGCTGACCTACTGGCACAGGTCTTCAGCAAGTTGAGGCCACGCCATATGATCAAGGTCGGGCACTAACGCAGGAGGTCTAAGAACATCAACAGACCCTCAAATGACACCCGAACTAAAACCTAATAATAAAGCCCAGTCAAACCCCATAGAACCGTGTAAGAACCTTTCGAATCTCCATCAAACCATGATCGAACCTAGCCAAAACCTCAGAACCCTACAAAACACCCTACGGCCCCACAGACCCACTTCAAAAGCCCCTAAAACCCCCTGAATCCGTATCCAGGCACCTTCTCCGCTGAGGCCTCCGTGAGGCGCAGCAGATCCGCCACCTCTGCCTCTTCTCTTGGGGTGTAGGGATTTAAGGGTTTAGGGGTTTAGGGTTTGGGGGTTGAGTGGTTTTGGGGTTTGGGGGTTTAGGGGCTCAGGGGTTCAGGCTTTTGGGTTTTTGGCTTTAGGCTGGAGGTTTAAGGTCTTGGGAGGTTGGGATGGGCGAGGGGCGGGGTCGGCGGATTTATGTGGTCTTCTTGTGCTGCTTAGTTTTGCACACAGCTTCCTATCGCGCTTAGAAGGATTTTTTTAAAATTTTGAGGCGGTGAGGTTTTCAGGAACTCCAAACCCTTTGGGCCCCAAAAAGCTCTTACCTTCCCGGGCGTGAACCTGAAGCCGTGCCAGCCGCTGCTCTGGCGGCTCGAAACCGGCGGGCGCAACCTGAGCACTTTCTGTGTCTTTTGCATAGAATCATAGAACCTTGACCTTGAGGCTCAAAGCCCTAAGCCCGTCCAGACTCACCTCATCCGAGGCTCTGAAAGCAAATGCAGACACAAAATCAAGAACCCTAGCGCTGGTAGGAAATCGATAACAATCGTCGTCAGCGTTGCCACTGGCATGTTCGGCAACCGTCAACATAGACGCTATCACGGTGTGCTCTGCCTCACCATCACCAAACTCTCAACAACATCATCATCCTAATCACCGAGATCAGCTTCACAAACATCGTCCTCATCTCACCCTTACATGCATTAGCCTTCACATGCCAATACCTAAACGCTCAACTTAAGCCGTTTATCTAAGCTGAAACCATGCAACCTACCTGAAAGCATTCAGAAACCCTCAACTGTGCAGGGTGTTGTATTATATAGGGTTTAGGGGCTGGGTGTACATTGAATCTTGAAGAAATGCTGTGCGCTGCCTCGTACCCCCGACGCGGCTTGGCTGCAGTCCGGCCGTTGGCCGTGCCGCCCTGCAGATCCCCTATCCTAAACATTAAACTCTCAATGACAGAACCCGAAGCTTGAGAATCCACGATGGCGGCTTCTGGTGTTTCTCCTTGACCCGGGGTTCAGAACCCCATTCTCCTACATTGTCCCGTTTCCCAAGGGAGTTTGAAGCAGTGGTTTTACCCAAGAAAGGTAACGGGGTGGCCGACTCTGAGCATGGACCCAAGGCTTACGACTTCTAGAACTTCTAGGGGCCTTGCTAGAGCCCCATTCTGGACTGTGGAAGATATGCTACGATCCCTCAACCCTGCACCTCAAACTGCAAAGGGAACTAAATACTGCGAACCCTCCCACAACATAAACTGCAGTTTCTTCACCAACGTAGATAGGGTAATTAGGGCCTTTTGGTAAAAGGCTTAAGTTTAAGGTTAATGGCTAATGGATGAACGGATTTAGGGCTTGGGGGTTTTAGGGTTCCGGGTTTAGCTTACTAGGCGTAGGGTTGTGAGATTTAGAGGGTGTCTACATGCAAAGAACTGTTGGGTACTTTCAGTGTAGGCTTTGGCGCATTGGGTTTGGGGTCTGGTTTGAGGCTTTGAGGCTATGGACTCAGACTCGACTACTACCACTACTATTTCTTCTTCTTCTACTAGTTCTTCCTGTTCTAAAACTCCTACTGCGACTGCGGCTGCTACTCCCGCAGCTGCTGCTGGTACTACCACCGCTGCAGCTGCTGCTGTTGCTGCTTCACTGCTACTCCTCCTCCTCCTCTCCCTCCTCTCCCTCCTCATCCTCGTCTTCCTACTACTAGCAGTCCTCCTAATACTACTACTACACCACCACCACCACCACCAGCACCAGCACCACCACCACTACCACCACCAGCACCACCACCACTACCACCGCGACGACGGCGAGCTGCGCGACAATAGGCCTTGGGGTATACTCTCAAAGCACCCGACGCTAAGATACAAACAATCAAACACATTACAAACAGAGTCGGCAACCCTGAAAGGCATCACAGAAGGCCATCGTAGCCGCAAAACTGTCAGGATCAAGCAGGCCGATTTTGGACGGCTGGCTTCATCTGGATGCTCAAAGAGGCCCGAGAGCCTAGATCCAAGGCTCTGCAGCGCAGTCTATGTACACTTTGCAGGCTCTGTCACCGGCTGCAGGCTGGAAAGCTTTGTGCATACTGGACTGTGATTAGTTATGTGTTCCTTCGGTTTGGTGTAGGCTAGGGTCCACATGTGGCCTCAAGTACGTGAGGCACCCCACATCGGCTTGCAGTCGCGAGAGCTCCCGCGTTTTCAACACCCTCCGTCTCACGGAGCTGACGGGCGACCTGTCAGCTGATGGGCACTGATGGGTGTCCTTCCCTCTTACCTACCTTTGGTTAGTAGGGAATGGAAGAATGGTAGTAATAGTAGTTATATTTGTACCCCATTCCTCCATTCCCTACTAACCAAAGGTGAGCTTAAGAGCCTCATGGCCCTAATTCCTTGGCTCCTCGTAGGTTCGCGCCCGGAACACAAGGGAAATTGGGCTCGCTTCTATGTCGCATTTGCAGCGCTAGGATGTAGGGTCGGGATTTAAGGGCTTGGGGTGTAGGATTTCGGATTGCATAGATCAGACTGGTGAGAAAGCGCCTGGAGAATGATAGGATGCTGAAGGCTTTCGGGCGTCGGCTTTCTGGTTGTGGGATGTGATGACGGCGCTCAGGAGCGTCAACTAGAGCAGAAGAACAAAAATCAAGTGAACAGCATTTCCCATCTTTACCCGGATTCCGACATTGCCTACGATAGCCCTAACGGTGTTGATGTAAATCTCAACAACACGGTGACGATGACAAAGACCTAAAACCCTAAACCCCTACAACCCTAAACCCCTTAACCTCAAACCCCAAAGCCGCGCCAGCCGCCTGGGAGTCTCTCAAGTCTCCACGCTGCAAATCCCGCACTCCAAGGCCTGCGAAGCCCTGGGCAGATCGTTCGTTGCGGTCGAGACAAACAGGGGTCGCTCTCCGTGTTTCACTTCTCCTCACTGACGCCCAAAAGGGTGCGCCTCCAGAACTCAGCCGGACCTTAGAGAAAGACTGCATCTTCAGATGGAGTAGGTCTACCGCCCAGGATTTCTGGCCTTACAAGCCTTCTGGGGCAAACTGCTTCGCCCTGTATACATGAAAGTTCAGAGGGCTCCAAGGATTTGAGTGCTTAGTGCATTCAGTCAACCCTGCGCCGAAAACCGCAAAGCCCCAAGCTTGACGTGACTGGGCCGGGGCACTCATGCGCAGCGCAAGGATGCCACAGTCGAAGAGAAGCTCCTGCTGTTCTGGGTTCCAAGTTTCGAAGAAATTGTGTCGGAATTGAAGCCTTTGGGGTCAAGGGCCTCGGGTTATAAAAGGCAATCGAAAGAGATTACAAGTCTGCGTCTGAACCCTTCTGCCCCAAGCACTCTTCCCTCAACCCTAAAACTCGCCTAAGGGTTTTAGGCAAAACGCCCCGAGCACTTCTGTCTCGCGGCTGCTGTTCAAGGAAATGCCTTCTGCTGCAGGGCCAAGTTGCGACGGCTTGGCCCTCCAGCCGCCGGCTGCTGGGGGAAGCTGCAGCTTGAACTCTGAAACACTCTCAGAGTTAGCCTTTTAGGCAGTGTCAGGGGGTGGCAGGATACCGAACTGGCCTTTACACCGGCCATCTCAGCTCATGGCCTTCAACTGCATAAGTTCGGAGTTCCACCTACGATACTCCATGCCCACGACACACGCACAAGATACTACAATGGGCTGGGATCTGAGTGTGGGTCGATTCCCAAGCCCGGGACTCTGAGGCTCCCGAGCTCCTCTCCATCTGGCAGCCGCGCCAGTCGCGCATCGGCCACCAAACGCGCACCCTGCTAGCACAACGTGTTTTCTTCTTGAAGGCCTCTTCTGCACATGCGTCTATGCTACGAGAAGCTCTCTTGGGGCAGGCAGATGCCGCCACTTGTGGCAAACGGTTAAGGGTTTAGGGCTCAAGGTTCAGAGTCTGCTATCTGGGGCTTGCGAGCGCTGTTGCCCCGAGTCAGAGTAACTATAGGGTTCAAGGCCTTTGGAGTTCAGGCTGCGAACTCACCCCGTGGCAGAAGGAGAAGCGCGAGGGCGACCAAAACGGTGCAGGAACACAGAGGAAAAGCGCAATGACAAGGAAAATTGACAACGAAAAAGAGCGTAAGATTGTAGACATTGTAGTCCAGAATGGCAAAGGACATCCCAAGCTGAGGTAAATGATGGCCTGCCGTGGGGCTATGTGAGTTTAAAGATGAGCAAACACACAAATGCTGTGGGCTGAACGGAATATGATGCGACGACGACTACGAATGAGGAGGTGGAGGAGGTGGAGGAGCAGCAGCACCAGCAGGAGTTGCCGCGGTAGTACCAGCAGTAGTAGTGGTGGTGGTGATGGTAGTAGTGGTAGTGACGTGGTAGTGGTGGTGGTGGTGGTGGTGCTGGTGGTGGTGGTGCTGCTGCTGCTGCT
>BGNK01001045.1:106630-140803 GCA_003297005.1 Symbiodinium sp. clade A Y106
GGTGGTGGTAGTAGTTGTAGTTGTAGTAGTAGTTGTAGTAGTAGTAGTAGTAGTAGTAGTAGTAGTAGTAGTAGTAGTAGTAGTAGTGAAGAAGCAGTAGTGCTAGTACTTGTGGTTGCTGTGCTGGTGCTGGTGCTGGCGCTTTCGAGTCGTAGTCGTAGTCGTCGTAGTCATCGTGGCCGTAGTCTTTTGTAATAGTACTAGCATCAGCACCACCAGTCTGGGGTGCCTTGGGAAGTCCGAAGGGTAGGCAAATAAAGAGAGGCATCTTTGTGATGCTCTGCACCTGCGGTTTGGGCTTTGAGGCGTGGAGCTTTGGGTATTGCTCAGGGTTTTGGTTTGCCGAATCAGAGGTCTGGCCGACGGTCTTTTTGTTGAGTTTTGCCACAAAGCTTCAGGGCCAAAGGCTGCTCAACGAAATCCCTCTACAAGCTCTCACCCGCACATGTTTCACAAGGATATGGGAGAGCCAAGATGAGTCAGCTCAGTGCTCCACATACAGAGAAGCAACCGATGCTTGCGGCTGAGAGGCTGTGACTGCCGTGATGACATGGCACTTCGTGATGACTTGTAAGGTTAATACGAAACCCTGAGCCACAGCCTGCGTCCCGGGATCCGAACCTCTACATCCAAAACCCTGCAGACCGCTAGAGCGTTATAAATCCCAGGCCAAATCTTGCATGAAACCCTATAAAAGACTTGTAATACTACAGATATGCAGACACCCTTGCTACAACTTGGTTTCCAACCCGTTAAAGCCTAGAATAACCCGTATATACCCTGAAAAGCCTATACATCGTTTATGAGAACCACATGAAACCTTGATAGAGATGACCCCCAGCCCCAACCCCTAAACATAAACCCCCCTAAACTCCTATCCATGGAGGCAAAGAAACCACAAGCGGCAGGCATTAAAATTTCGGGGGGGGGGGTGTATCTGTAACCTATCGATACCAAAGTACCATCGCAGTATTTCAGTGTCCTTCCTGATGCTTTCTACGCCTGAAACCCTTCACCCGAAACACCCATAACCTAAACCCCAGAAATCAATAGATGTTAAATCCCTAAACCCTAGGACCGAAATCCGAAACCGACCAGAAAAAAAAAAAAACAATAACAAGCTCCTAAGCAGAGTGTTCTTCCAAGGTTTAGGGTTTGCCTAGACCCCCCAACTACCCTCTATTATGCCCCAGATACCCACTATTAAGGACCATAAGGGCTCCATTAAAGGCCCATTGGGGGGTCCTGGTGGGGTGTTGGGTTTTGGTGCAGGGCCTCTCGGAGCTTGCAGGGGATCAGGCGATCCGTGGGCACCTTCAACGCCTGCGAAGCGTTTTCGGTTTTTGAAGGGAGGCCTCGGATCCTGAATAATTAGAATGGGCTTTTGGTGCCCATTATACCAAACTTATGATAATAAGGAACTCCCAGAATAGTATAGGCAATTATTTAGGCCCCTATACTAGGTAGTCTTTTGGGCGTTTTAGTGAGTAAGGGCTTGGGCTTGTAGCTTCTATAGCCTTGTGCTTTAGGGTACGGGGCTTCTCGCGGCTTCCAGTTCAACTGACTCACGAGGACGACGGCGACCACGACGGCCAGTCGAAATTTTCCAATCGACTCTCCTCTGCCAGCAGCGCAGCGTCCGGGCGCAGCGGGTAGGGCACACAGGCGAAGAGAAGATCCTACCACGGGGCAAAGGACTCGAGTCAGAACTCCTCATGCTTCATCCCCAATTAATGCCATCCTTTGGGGGGAACAGATCCATCGTGATTGAAACTCCGAGGAAATGGAAGTTAGAACAACCGCTCAAGCCTGAGCGCGAGACAAGACACCCTGAACCCCCACGCTAAACCCGGCAACCTGAGATCCCAAACTGACAAACCCAGAGCCAAGCAAAACTGAAAAAAAAAACGACCCCCGGCATCGCATTTTGCCCCACCTCCCCACAGTGCCAGAGGAAGGTCTGCACAAGCTGACAGCCCGGCCTTTCGAGCAGAAGACTTTGGGCCCATCGTCAGGGTAAGCCCTGTGGGGCTTCGAATTGAGTTTTGGGGGGTTCGAGCGGTTGAGGGTTCCGGGTGTTGGCGGGGTGAAGGGTCATTGGGTTTGCATGGCCTTGGAGTCTTAGGTTGTTCAGGGGCTTTGGGTTTACGGCTGCAGGATTTGATTCATGCAACCCAACAGACCAAAGAGTACATACAAGGCCCCCATCGTTTGGGCGTTCAGCGGGTGCCTTCCTACAGGGAGCAAAACCATGTTCAGGGATCACTCTTAAGGGAACCCTTCAAGAGAGCCTCGCACGAAGCACCAAAACAACCCATACAGGAACCTTTCAGCGAACCCTCTAGGAAGCCTTACAGCAAAGGAGCCCGTACAGGAACCTTTCTAGGAACTTGAGGGAACGCTTAACAGCAATGCTTAAAGGAACCCTCGCAAACGCCCTGTTTAGGAACCCTTAAACGAAACCATTTTTGGAACCCTCAAAGGAAGCCGTAAGCACTAAACCCTAAACCGGCAGACGCCCTAAACCCAAAACCCTGAATCCCAACGGCTGAAACCCTGAGAGCCCTGACACTCCTTCCTCCCATGCACAGGATTCCCTTACTCATACTAAATAGGTTTAGGGTTAACGCCTTTGAATTTGTACCAATTCTACACCCTCACCTAAAGACGAAACACTAAGCCCTAATCAAGCAAGGTGCCGGAAGCCGTTCACCTGCATGTACGCCTCCCATGCCGGCACCTTCGGGCGAAAGGCTTTGTGCCTAGGAGCTCTCAGGGTCCAGGGTTTACGGCTTTAGGGTTCCCTAAACCCTAAACCGTTTAGGGTTTGGGGTTTAGGGTTTAGGGTTTCGGGTTTAGGGTTTTAGGGTTTCAGGGTTTAGGGTTCAAGGTTTGTGGTTTGCAGTGGTTCTGTTTCTTGCTTGCTGAACTGCGATGGTCATTCGTGTTTTACTCTTCGAGGGTTGCTAGTCAAATTCAATAACTTTTCTAAGATTTCACACAACAGGTTCTCGCTAGAGGGCAACAAACCCTAAGCCCTAAACCCTGCCTGAAAGCCCTAAACACAACGAGCCTTACGCCCTAAACCCTTTAACGTCATGATGCCCTAAACCCCAAATCTTGAAGAAGTCGTGCCGGCGTTTGTGATGAGGAGTTTCTTGCATCTGTTGATAGGCTTCAGGATACTGACTTTCACGAATCGTCTGCTGAATTGTTTAACCACAGGGACGTTGAGTTTTGGCTTCCGACGGTCAGGAAGTGTCGGGGGTTCTTGGCTTAATTAGGGCTTTTTACGGCTGTGGCAGTTTAAGGCTGTTCAGATCTCAGTGTTATGGGATTTAGGATGCACACATACATACATGTATGTATACATGTATATAAAGATGTGTGTGTGTGTGTGTGCGTGTGCATGTATGTGTGTATATCTATATATATATATATATATATATATATATGTGTGTGTGTGTGTGTGTGTATTTATACATCCACACACACGTGCACATATATGTATATACACATGCACATGTGTGTATACCCACACCCATAGTATGTGTGCGTATATATATATGTATATATGGTTTGATAGATGGACAGATGGATAGAGAGACCGCGATAGAGATAGAGGTAGAGGTAGAGATAGAGACAGAGATAGAGATAGTGATATAGATATAGACGTAGATATAGACAGATACCGATAGACAAAAAAATATATATACATATGATGCAGGGCTGCCACACCCCCCCTCCCCCCCCCACCCCATGGTATCCCCCCTTGCCTGTCAAGCGGGTAGTTGTCTTGTTTGGCCTTGTTGCTTTCCCCGTCTGGTCTTGTTTGTCGTCCCCTCCCCCCCCTGTGGAGTGAAACCTGTGGTCTTTTTGGTTGGCCCCGCCCCGCCTGTGGGGGGAAGTTTGTTCTACAGAGGTTCTACAGAGGAGGTATGGTATGGTTGTGGCACTTGTTAGTAGTAATGTCATCGTTACGTGCCTTGTCCCTTCCCCCCCCCGTGGGGTGGGGCCTGTGGTCGTTTTGGTTGGCCCCGCCCCACCTGTGTGGGGCAGCGTGTTCTACAAAGATATGGTATGGTTGCTGCCGCTTGTTAGCAGTAATGTCATCGTTACGTGCTCGTTACGATACAAAATATGATGTTGCTCTCTTCTCCTTGCAAACGGTGCCCCTGAAGCACTGGCTGGGATCATTCTCNGGGGGGCCCGGGACCCGAGAGCATATATATGCGTGTATATATATATATATATATACGTACATACATACATACATACACTCAGACATACATACGCACGCACGCAACAAACAAACCAAAACCCAGAACCCAAGAAGCCCAAATGCGGGCCTCCTCCGGTTGAGCCCCAGCCGCTTGCTTCCTCGGGCGGGTTCGAAATGATTGAGGTGTACGGGTATAGGGGTTTTCCGTAAGGGTTGTACAAGCTATGCTTTTGGGTGTTTTAGGGATTTAGTGTTTCATGCTTCGGGTACCCTGTACCGAGGGCCTCACGGTTTAGAGCTTTGGGTTTTTGGTTTGGAGCTTTGGGCTTGCTGAGTGTAGTGCCTTGCCTCATTGACTTTGACAGATAGCAACTGTCAAACGATGGTCCGGCCCACTTCGGGTCCTATGGAGGAATCCTAGAATCACTGAATTGGCGAAACTCGGCTCTTCGGGGGTGGGACCTGCTCTTTGTGACCATGCTTAGATAGTCCCGAAGGGTCCATGTAACTCTGTGGCCAACTAGATAGTATATGCTGAGGGCTGAGGCCACACATCGGTTCCTGTTTAGTAACTGTTTGTTTTAAGTGTACTGGGCTTTCACTCCGAAGGGGGCTTCTGCACGGCCTGCAGAGGCCTACAGCAAAGGAGCCTGGCTTTCATGGGCTCTGGCTTCGTATCTCTGATAGCTGACCCTACAACCTCACGACCTGCGCAGCCCGAGCATCTAAAAACACTAAACCCTCAACATCTCAACCCACAAAAACACAAGCCCGACCACCCTGAACCTAACAAACAGAATTAAAACCCCAATTCCCTCAACCTTCTAAACCCCTACAGCCACCCACACCCCAAACCCCAAAATATCTCTAAGCTCTAAACTCTACCGTAAACCTCCTAAATCGACAACTTAGCGGAGCGACTTCCGCTTTTTCGTAGCGGGGCCGACGTCCTGGCGCCGGTTACATTTTTGATGGGCTAGAGTGGAGGATCCATGACTAGGCAGTCATTGGGTTGGGCGGGTTGGGGTTTGGAGTCTCGTTTTGGGACTTACGGGTTCACGATAGAGAGTTTCGGGCTACGGGGCTTGAAAGGCTTCCGGGCGTCAGCGAGCGTCCCCAGCACACCAGTACCGGAGAGGCCTGCTTCAACCGACAAATGCAGAAAATCCCCGGCAAGAAACAAGAAGACTGTTGAGTTCATAGTCGCAGCTAGTAGCCATCTTCGTAGCAGTAGCCACTCTCATTAACCCTCAAACCCTAAACCCCTCAACCCCTCAACCCCTAAACCCCTGAACCCTAAACCTCAAACTCTAAATTCCCAACGCCCTGAGTCCGAAGTTCTGCACCCGGTCCTGGTGAAGGTGAAGGAAGGTGCGCTGCAGGCGCACGCGCTGGCATATCACCTCCTGCCAAGATGCGAGGGTTGGTAATCCTGGTGCTCGAAATAGCAGCTGTAGAAATAATACTCAACATTTTGACAACAATAACAACAACGGCAATTGTAGCCACAATAAGTATAATGACAATAGCGAGCTGTAGTGTATGGATTTAGGATTGAAGGTTTCGGGGATTTCGGGTGTAGGGATCAATTCGGGTTCGGGGCTGTACGGGTTTGGGAGTCAGGGTTAAGGGTTTAGGGTTTAGGGTTTTAGGGTTTAGGGTTTAGGGTTCAAGGTTCAGGGTGTAGGGTTCAGGGTTCAAAGTTTTAGGGCTAGGGTTGAGGCTTATGGGTTTGGGGCTTGGAGCTTTTAGGGTTAGGCGTCGATGGACCCATGACTAAGCTTAAACAAGTATAACCTTACAGCACGCTAGAACACCCAGAATCCCGCAGCCTGCCGAACCGAACGTCGCCTATACCTGAACACTAAACCCTACAAACCTAATCTAATCCTAAAACCTGAAACCCTGAACCCTGAACCCTGTCTCTAAACCCTAAACCCTAAAACCCTCAAGCCCTAAAACCATAAACCCTGATCCCGCCTTCGCTCGGAGGAATTCCTCCACCTGTGGGAAGCACTTCAAGACCTTCGACGAGGTGCAGGGGTTTAGGGTTCGCGGCTTTGGGGTTAGAGTTTGTCAGTTTCACGTTGCGGGCTTCGGACTTCGGTTGTTGTGGGCTTGGGATCACCAACGTCGTCGTCATCAGTTTGGTGTGCTCAGTTGTCAGCCGACTATGTCAGCACCTTTCTCTACGATCTGTATCAGGATCACCAGCAGTGTTGGTATGATGCTCAACCGTAACAGCCATATCACTGTGGGAGCAACTGTAGTAGTCGTCGTCGTCGCAGCCGTCGGAGCAGTCGTAGCAGTCGGCGGTTTAGGGTTTCAGAGTTTATAGCTCATCGCTTACGAGGTTCAGGGCTTAGGGTCAAAATCAGGTGGACTCGATGCGAAGGAGTGCGGGGGGCGTCCTTCGTCTTTTGGGCACCTGACCTTCGCCCTGAATCCCAAAGGCCCAAACCCTCCCAAGCCGTGGCCAAAAAAACCTAAACGGCCCCAACCAGAAACCCTTCAAACCTCCCTTCAACCCTTTACAGAAAAAGCCCCAAAACATACTCTCAGCAAAGCCTCCCGTATAACCCTAAACCCGAAGCCCGAAACCAGACTGGGCCCTGCCTCGGTCTCCTTTGCCCGCTTCCGGCGTTCGTAGATCAGCTGGGGTAACTGCATCTCCATGGCCTTGTGGGACGTTTAGGGCGTCATATTGTGGTTTTAGGGCTTGCCGGCTTTACAGGGTTAATAAGAGCTTTGGGCCTTGAGGGCTAGCGAGCCTAGCGACCAGAGATTTGGAAGCATGACTTGGCTCAGCTTGGCTCAGCATTGGTCAGCGACGGCTGTGCGGTCAGTGTGCATGCAAGCGCATTGTATTGTAAAAACGCACACATGGCAACATACACCATGTACGCGTACCCAGAGAGAGAGAGAGAGAGAGAGCGAGAGCGAGAGCGAGAGCGAGAGCGAGAGCGAGAGCGAGAGCCAGAGCGAGAGCGAGAGCCAGAGCCAGAGCCAGAGCCAGAGCGAGAGCGAGAGCGAGAGCGAGAGCGAGAGCGAGAGCGAGAGCGAGCGAGACAGACGGAGTGGGAAGCAGATAGATCGAGCTAGACAGACAGATAAACGGAGTTTTGCAAGAGAACCCTTCAAGTAGTGCTCGGCGCCGAACGAGCGCTAGCCCCTCCTTCCGCAGGGGTCGGGGTTGTTGGTTTAGAGGGTTTGGGTTTTTGCCCGGCGCCCGTGTGTCATCGAAATCCTCAGATCAGAAAGCCCCGGAGCCGAAGCTTCACACAGATACTCTTGACCGAAACAGAAGAGGGCTTTCCCTGTAAACACGGAAGCCTTAAACCTTTAAGCCCTCAACCGTTCAGATTTAAACCCTCAACCTTAAACCACATGGAACATCACGGCTACTGTGATTACTAATTCTTCCCACGCAAAGAGACTCGGTGCCGGCTGTGTTAGCCGTCCATCCGGCCGAGGAGGAGTACAAGGAAACAGATGGCTAGGACAACTAATATAGTGGCCTTAATAATTAGAATAGCCTTTTGGGGCCCATTATACTATACTCATAATAAGGAACCCCAAATAGTATACGTAATTATTTAAGTCCCTATGTTACGGTTTGGGGTTTAGGGGGGTGTCGGGGTCCGTTTTGGGTCCCCCGTGGTTCTTGAGTACTTCGGGCTAGCTTTGGCCTCGCCCCTGCATCCAAGGAAGCTTGAAAAATGTCAAAATGTAAACCCAATCACTAAATCCTCGAGGGTTCTGGCATGTCGGACTCAGGGTTGGAAGGTTACTGTGGGCTTGGGTTGATTTGGGGTGCTTCGGCCAAGGCCAGGACGTTCCGGCTAGGTCAGGGGCTAGTTTGCGTTTGCGGGGTCTTGTGGCTAATGCAGCGAGAAGCAGGAGTGGCTCGAGCAGAAATGGCAGAAAGCGTATCTGAAAACCCGACACACAACTTCCGGACCCCGAAACTGTGATGGTGATGCGAATGATGTGGATGCTGATGATGGCGGAATCATGATGGCGATGAAGATGCAGCTGCTGTCAATGCAAAGAAGATGGTGCTGGTGCTTCTGCTGGTGAGGATGATGTTGGTGCTTATGATGTGATGCTGCAGGTGGTCATGCCGACGGCGTCGGTGCATGGGCTCATGGTGGTGTTAGTGTTTATGATGATGATAGCCATGGGAGTGCTGCGTTGTTGACGATGATGGTGAATACGATGAGGAGCCTTCGTAGCTTAGCTCTTACCTGTGTTCACATTGTTCTTCTACTTGACCGAAGTTCCTATCGTGATCATGGTTGTCATCAAGAAAGAATGCCATTTCAAAGGAAAGGTCAGGCGACAAAACAAGGCCGCCCAACAGCCGGTCTTGACATGAAATATGAGATCCTGCAGTCAATGCGCGAAAGTCCTAAACCCTATACTAGTGGACATTTCGCTACCGTATAAAACGGTGGCAAACACCCATGAATACGTAAGCCCTCATAAAGCCCTTAGAAGCATGCAAAAACCCTATATAAACCCTCATAAAGCCATCTTCCGAACCACAGGACCTGCATGGGCGGCCTCCTTCGCGGCGAATTTGCTCAGGGCCTCTTGCGCCGGAAGAGCCGAAGTGTCCAGTCCCTGGGACTCACAGTTCCGTGGTTTAGGGTGGCGCAATACATAGTTTCTAGGGTACTACAAGGTTCTACAGGATTTTGTAGGGCTGCTGCAAGGCTTTATACAGCTGTGTAAAAAAAACTCAAGATTTGACATGGTTTAGGGCTTTAGGATTTAGGTCGGGGGAAAACAAACCCTCGACAGATCATCCAACAGCCCGAAGCAGCCCTCGAAAACCTGCAACCCCGAAGCGAAACCCCGAAACCTTGGACCCTACACCCCCTCCAGCCCTGAACCGCCAAGCCGCTAAGATCCCCAAACCTCGAAACGTCTAAGCCACCAACCCAAAGCCCCGCCGAACACAGCTAATTATCGTTGCAATCCCCATACCTACACCGTCCACAAGCCCCATTGTAGGTGCCTCCTGGGTCGAGGCCTGGCAAGCTGGCGGCTTCTCAAAACTGCCGATTTGGGGTGCATTTGGAAGTTCGGAGCGTTTAGGGGTTCAGGGGTTTGGGCTTTAGCGTGAATAGGGTTGAACAGTGCTTAGGGTTCTTTTGAAAATGGTTTAGGTGTGAGATTTCAGAGATAGAGCTTAAAATCTTGATAGGTTTGGGGGTCAAGGAATTCACGGAGGTTCCTTCGTGCTGTGAAGGTCCTGTTTGTGGGTTTTTCGGAGGCGGAGGGGAGTTCAAGTGCTTCTGTGGGCTTTGGGAATGCAAGCGCGGGCAAAGTCTTAGCAAGGCTCCCTTCCCTGCGGCATGCACAGGCACAGGCAAAGGGGCCGTAACAATAACGATGACAATCATGACAATGACATATTAACACGAACCATACGTACAAAAAATGATGATGATACTAGACTGATGATAACCACAGCAAGAAGAGAAGCGATGTGCCAGGTGATACTAGAGCCACTTGGGACCAAAAGGATGCTAAAAACCCCAACCAACATGGCTCCAAAGCAGGTTCAACCCTGCCGCATTAGGATTAAAGCCCTTTGGTATCTTGAAGGCGTGTTAAAATCTACCGAAAAAAATTGCAAAATCCTATATCCTAAACCCTTAAGCCCTAAACCCTGCTACTGAAAGTTTCAAAATGCTTATACAACCGCCTTACATTTCAACCCTGAAGCCTCAAACTCTTGGACCTGTGACCCCGCAAAGTTTATCGAAACCCATTTACCTTATCCTCTGAATTTAAAGCTCCACAGACCAAGGAAACTCCGAGCCTAAAGCCCTAGACCCTAAACCCCGAACCCTCAAACCTAAACCCTCAACCCGTAAACCCTAAAATCCTAAAGCCCTCCGACGCCACCAAAAACGGAGCCCAGGAGGTCGCCTTGGTAGGCGAGCCGGGAAGAGCGACCTGCTTGATGCATCTGCTAGTGCTTTCGTTTCATATAGGGGCCTCAAGAATTCGAACAAGGTTCCCTTTAAAAGGGCTCTATAAGGGATGTATCGTAGGGTTCCGTAATATAGGGGCCATAATAATTAGAATCGAGTTTTGGGGCCCAATATACTATAATGCTACGTAATAAGTCGTGTAGGGACCCCAAATTCTGAGCCCCTCGTTTTCTGAAGCTCGCGTGGATATAAGCCTGGGTAGACGGATAGATACTATCGAGACACGCAATGTTGAAGCCGGAAACATGAGCATTTTCTGGACCCAAAATCGTGCCCTCAAAACCACACGTGGGGCCCTACACCCCGTTTGGGTTTTACAATGCTAATTAGGGTTTTAGCATTGTAGTCCAGGTGTGCATCCAGCCGGTGTGTGCAATCATAGAGGGGGAGCCGGGCACAACCAAAGTCGACCGTCAAGCAGCTTTTTGTTGAGGTTTTCGGCCCAGTTTGCAGGCTCAGATTCCAGACACCAAGCCAGCTTCATGATAGACTGCCCTGAATGTGCATTAGTCCAATTTGCGGGTCCGCAGAGCGACCGGAACTCCAACACGGGAAGCAAATCTGGTCGCAAAGATGGGAGCACAAAGCAGCCCGACAAGTAATCTAAATGATTGGGCATTGCGGTTGCCAAGATGTGCAGTTTCCGTGGCTCCAAAACCCGGCCCGCGGCACGGCCCGTAAACTGGTTACCTTGCTACTGCTGGCATCAAGAAAGCTGCCCAGAAGACGGTCCCAGAAACGAAGCCGGAAGTCGTACGTTTTGCTTGCCAATCCAGTGCCCTGCAGCTGACCAAACGTGCTAGACTAGACCAAAAGCTTGCACGTAGCTTGCTGCGACATGGCCCTACATTGCAGAATTTGCCCTTATACCCCAGACAGAGCGGCATGTAAGCTGATTGCACTCTTGTAATACTGCAGAAGGTGGATGGATAGACAGACAGATACATAGGTATATAGGACAATAATGGATTAGTAGGCATATACACATGTACATATTTTCATGTGGCTTGCGAGGTGAATAACTCATCATAGGATTCTGTCAAAGCCCCCATAACTACACTGTAATCCGCCCCGAAACCCTATTCTGAATTTGGGGGGCACCTATCAGGCCCCAATATAAACCGCTTTCGATCCCGAAAAGTACCCCTTACAGAACAGCCTTGCGAGTTTGAAGTCGGGTGGGGGGTGGTTCCGAACTTAGCCGAGGTGGCTGGGTCAAGGATTTGGCTTTAGGGTTTAGGTAGGGTTGAAGGTTTAGGGTTTTTTTTTAAGCGCCTCTTTTAGGTTTAGGGTTTGAAGATTAGGGTTTAGGGCTCAGGTGCAAGATTTTGGGTTTAGGGCTTAAGTTTTGAGGGTTTCAGAAACCTGGGGCCATTTTGCTGAAAAGCCCTTGTAAGAAGGGCCCTATGAACTAGGGCTCCTTTTGCAGATGAAGCACAGGAAAACCCCAGCAGCCAAAGCGCACAAACCCTCGAAGCCAAACCCCAAAACCCAAAAGGAACCTGAAACCTTGAGAAGAATTTTAAAAAAACGCACGCGACGCGCGGAGCCTTCGAGGACGAGCTGGGCAGAGCTGCCTTAGCGGTTCTCTCTGAATCCCACAATTTCTTGGGATTCCGGTTTGGAAGAGCCTTGAAGTTTGGGGGAGCCAGGAGCCCTGAAGTTTGGGGGAGCCCTTCAGATAAATCTTCGAGTTCCTGTGGCTTTTTGGTCGAGGGCTCTAGGGTTTTGGGTGGGTTTTGGGTGGCGTCGGGATCTCGCGATGGGATGGATCTTGCTTGGGATTGCGGGGTTTAGGGTTTAGGGTTTAGGGTTTGAGGGCTTCTGGACCTGGCGCCTCTTGTGGCTCTGGGCCCTTGGGCACCGAGGAAACACGATGATGGGCTTGGCGGTGAGGAGGAGAAGAATCCTAAACCCTAAGACCCACAAATCTCAAACGGGAAAACACATCCAAAACCGTAGCATGATGATGATGATGCCCGAAACCATAAACGGTGTAACCTAAAGCCATAAACTCTATCATCAAGGCAGAGAGACGAATAACCTCGCTATCGCAGAGACCGGCGTGCGGCACTGTAGGCTTGGCCCGAAAAGCCCGAACCCCCGAACCGTAAACAATCTCTCAAGAACCTAAACTCTGAAGTCCGCTGAAGCCCTGAACTCTATACCCTAAACTGCAAGAATGCACTTACGCTGAAGCCAGGCAGCTTTGGAACACCCTAAGCCCATAAGCCAAACAGCATAAAGCCCTAAACCCGAAACCAAAGCCCCCGAAACACTGAACCCGAAACCCCTAAAAACCCCAAACCTGGAACATAAAGCCCTAGGCTTTCAACCCCAAACCAGACCATTATCCGAGTCAACCGACTCGCGGCGGTGGGTCCGGCGTCTCGAAGACGACTTCCTCCGCCGCGGGTTTAAAGGATTTGGGTAGTTCTGTAAGTTAGGGTCCTGTTTATAAGCGTGCCGCCTTCTTTTGGGTTTCTAGAAAGGTACCCTCCTTGAGAGAACTACGCGTCTGGCTTTCTAGCTTCCCGACTCCAAGAACATAGGGGTCTGAATTGGTTGTAATGTTATTCCCTAATCACCCCTATCTGGTTATACCGTGATATCAGCCACAAGCCTGTTCTAATTAGTTAGTAAGGCCCCTACAAGACTATCGCTCAGGTAACGGAGTCTTCAAAAACTAATGGGCCGTGTCGGTGAACCCGTCCTTAAGAGGGCCTGATTCAGGTAACCCAAGAAAAAACCCGAGCCCGGGTCCCAAGATGTTCGATCAAGTTTCTGGCCGAGAGCTCCGGGTTCAGGATTAGGGGTGAGCGAGGGCTGCTAGACTGTTTAACGCTCCTACACACACCTCTGGCCCTTTCTGGGGTTTCATTTTAGGGCCCTGGGGCTCTAGCGCTCTAGCGTTTCGGGTTCAAGGTGGGTGGGATTGGGGGTTGGGGGCAGGGGTGGGCAAAGGCAAAAACGAATTAGTGTACACTAGTTCGTTTTTGCCGGGGGGCAGGGTAGGTAAGAGTAGATAGCACGGCCATTTTGGCTCAAGGTACACGATGCGTCTAGACAAGAACGCGGTTAAGAACCTCAGCCGACCCTAACTACTCAGCCGGCACGACCAGAGGTCATGGAAAATAAAAGCCTTGGGGTACGCTAGTCTCGCGGGATGGGGTTCTTTTACAGGGATGTCAATGTACTGCAAGTCTTCTCAGAAATCCCACAAGCGCTGGGTCTTCCGGCTACCAAGCCGTCCAGCAAAACCGCGAGACTTTACGACGACTCCACATCCAAAACACCTATGGTTCACGATCTGGGAGATAAGACTTGGGATATCGCTTCGGGTTAGGATTTGAGAGTTGGGATTGGTATGCAAAAGCTTCGTCGTAGGAACCCAAAGCCCCAACGAACCTGCAAAGACCCCATAACCCTAAACCCGAAAGCCTCAATATAGGGGCCTCAATAATTAGAATAGGGTTTTGGGGCCCATTAACTATAAATATAATAAGGAACCCCCCACAATAGTATTTGTAATGCTTCAGGCCCCTAAACCCTAAACCCTAAACCCTAACCCTAAACCCGAAAGCCTGAACCTTGCACCGCGGGCGCCTCCAGTCTCCCCCTCGCAGACTCCATCGGAGACACTTTGAGCTGCGGCTCCGGAGTGGTTGGGCAGCCCCCGGCTAAGGGCAGAAGCCGGAAAGCCAGGGTTTAGGTTTGAGAGCTGAGGGTTTGGGGTTTGGAGCTAAACGCTTCGGATTTAAGGCTTTGGGATTTTAAAGAAGTGCCCCATTCCACACATCCCATCGGTGCCTGCCGAACAAGTGTCTGGGAATCCTGTTTGGAAACCTTTCGGGTTACCTCGTCTTGTCAAGGAACCTAGTCGGAAGGTTTCTTCTCCAATAGCTAAACTCTGAACCCTAAATCCTACACCCGAAATAATTTCCCGACGGCTGAGACCCGAGTCTTCTGTTTGAGTGCTCGTGGCTGCGACATTGCGGAATCAGTGCCTTGGAATCTGGATAACGGTTTAGGTTTTAGTCTCTAGGCTTGAGGGTTGACAAGTTACGGTTTAGGCTTTGGTATTTATTGGTCATCTCCTGCCATGCTCTCTACTTTGGCACACACACACACACGGGATACCAATGAGACTACAGCGGCACCCTCTCTCCCTGAGAAAGAAAAGCCATCAACGACAAGCATCCCTATGAAATTAGCGCGAGGCTTCCCAACTGGAGCTCGCACGCCGAAGACACAATCAAAATCTAAACTATCTATACCCCATAACCCAGTCTGTTTCCTTTGCCGAAGCACAACAAGCGGGCACGTCTCAAACTGGAGAACCCTTCTCAACAGACAGACTTCAACTATGAAACTGCAGCCTTCTTGCACGCTTGAGACCTGCGCGATATACGCCCTTAATGGACAGAGGTGAGACTGCATCCTAAACACTACGTCTAGACTCCGGGCAGCATACTTGCGCCCTAGATATGACGATCAGCCCTTGAAACTCAGAACCCGCGGACCAAGCTCAGGATTGAGGATTGAAACGTTTCAGGCTGTAGGGTTTTAGAGTTTAGGCTTTCTGCCTTGGGGTTCTTCGGGGTATGGACACTGCACTTCTGAAACGGGGGTATACAGCAAGACTCAGCCGTCACTATCTATACCAACATTTACATGCTCCCCGTCACCATGTCTGCTACCCGGAAAGAAGTCAGGGATTACGGAATCGGCTTAGGGTTTAGAGTTTGGGATTTGTGGATTAGGGTTTAGGGTTGAGGATCTGGGGGATGCGTCTCCGCTGCGGCCGCCGGCAACGTGCAAATGATGGCGGCGTGACTGTAGGGCTGTTACCTGCTGTTGTGCTGTCACGGGTATGTGACTAGTGGCCGTACACTTGTGGGTTGTTTCTTTAAGTGTGCGTGCGGGCTTAGGGTTTACGCTCTCAATATTACTTCGACTGTTCAAAAAAATGGCGCAAGCCATGCCACTGGCATGTCTCAACATCCCGAATATGATAGGAACCCACGCTTTGCTACAGTGCCTAGGATCATGGTGAAACTGTTTCATAGACTCAATCTGGCTGACACGATTGCCAGGCCAGTTCACTGGAAATTTGCATCCAAAGAACAGAAGACCTACGCCGCCTGTACCCCAAATGCCTCAAACAAGAACCCTGAAATGGCAGACCCTCCAGACCCCAGACGCGCGCCAAAGCACTAAACCCCAACGCGAGAATCGCCAGCTGTCCTAAACTCGTAGCATAATGCTTAGTTGAGTTTTACTTGCCATTCACTAAGACCCTCAACCCGACACTCCCGTCCAATCTGCTTTCCCTACGTTCTCCACTTTCGGCCACGTAGTTCGGAAATGAGGTGTTCGCGGATTCCGAAATGGGCTTCCCGGATCAGGAGTCGCCATTGAAAACCTTGCGGAGCCGGCTGCAGTTAAAATTTCCGGGTTTACCGAGTGGCGTCTGAGATTTCGGGTGGTTTAGGGCTTAGGGGATTCAGGGTCTCAGGTCTTTAGGGCTTTCGGCTCATTCTTCTTGCAGAACGCAGGCACCGGAAAAGCGGCGGAGCTCGTGGTTTCTCCAGGGTAGCCGTCCCGCGTCTGAGGCTCCTCACGAGGTCGTCCCAGAGAGTCCCATACCCCAAGAGAAAAGCAGCACACCTTATGTTAAAAAAACCACAGGTTCTGTTTTTTAATCTCTAAAATTAAAGTCTGTTCGGTTTCTGGGGTTGTGACAGCTCCAGCGGCTTGGCCCCCATGCTCCCTAAGCCAACACCTCACCGAACACATCATCATCATCATCATCATCATCACGATTGCTGCCGACTACTACTACTACTACTACTACTACTACTACTACTACTACTACTACGACTACGACTACCACTGCCACTGCCACTGCCACTGCCACTGCCACTCACTGCCACTACCACTACCACTACCACTAGCACTACCACTACCACTGCTGCTGCTACTACCACTACCACTACCACTACCACTACCACTACCACTACCACTACTACTACTACTCCTCCTCCTCCTGCTGCTGCTGCTACTGCTACTGCTACTGCTACTACTACTACCACTACTACTTCTTCTGCTTCTGCCACTACTACTACTACTACTTCTTCTTCTTCTGCTTCTGCTACTACTTCTGCAACTACTACTACTACTACTACTACTACTAAGACGACGACGACCACCGCCACCACCTGCTGCTGCTTCTACTGATAAGGGAAACTGATTCTGAAAACTGGCCGGTTCAATAACAACGTACCTATATGGTCAACCAGAGTAGCAGCCGTGGCTGTCTTAGTCGGGCTCCTTTCTGCGACAACCGACGACCGACCACGACGATTTCTAAAGCAAGAAACTTGAATCCCGATGCAAGGCCCTAAACCCTAAACCCTAAGCCCTAAACCCTAAACCCGGCTCCTCTGTCTTGGCCTCCGTCCGCTCCGGCGCAGAGCCAGCAGAGGCCGGACTGACCTTGCGGGGTCGTGGGTAATGCTTCAACGTTGGTTTAGGAGTTTAGGGTTGAGAGTTTGGGCTTCGGCGTTTAGGGCTTTATGGGGTTTAGGTTTAGGTTTTAGGGGTTTTGGGTTTTAGGGTCTCCGGCTCTGGTGTAGCCTTTGGGGATGGGTTTGGGTGATGTTACAAGGGGTTTCAAGTACAGGGTTCAGGGGGGGGTTTTGCGGAGGCATGGAGGCCAACGATCGAGATAAACCCCTCAACCCAAAACCCCCACCACTGAAACTCTGAACCCCTACAGTAATACGCTGAACCCTATCGCCCCTATGAGACCCTCGCAACAGCTATGCTAACATTCCGTTGAAAAATCTAAGCACCCTCTAAACCGAGAACCCCAAACCGTAACACCCCAGGCCCTTTGGTGCTCATTGAGTGGCCCAGGGCCTTCAAAAATTAACTAACCCTCACGGCTCTAGGATGTAGGGTTTAGCGCCCAGGGCTTAGGGTTTGGAGTTTAAGTTTTCGGGGTGAGTTGGGTTTTAGGGTGTGGAGTTAGGGCTTCAGGGTTCTAGATCTTGGGTTCTTAGGGTCGGGGGAATTATATAGGTTTTAGAGTTAGGGCTTCAGGGTTTGGGGTCTTGGAGGTCGGGCACTTCTCCTTTGGCACGTCATTGAAACGAAACTTCGAAGGCTTTTAAACACTTTGTAGGCCTTTACTTCGAGGCTGCGCGCCCACTTCTTTGCAAGGGCTCCGGATTGAAGAAACATGAAATAACCTCGAAAGAAACCCAAATCCAAACCCTGGACCTGCAAATTCATCCTGACGAATGGCATGCTGAAACCTGGAAACCCTCTCACCCGAAATCGAAAGCTTGCTAGGTTGGTGGTCGTGAGGGCCTAAACACGACTTCACTCGTCCTGAACTTGCAGCGGCCGACATCCTTGCTGTGATTGTGTTTGCAGATACTATATCGACCTTCATCATTAGAAGAAAGTCTTTGGTGTAATTTTTTAGTATAACTATAGTAACGAACCCTAAGCAATAGTAGTGGCAATGATGTAAGCTTCTATATTATACCTAATGCTGATTGCATCGCGTTTTGTTGATACCACAACCAGGCTCCAGCCCCTAGGAGTGAGTTCCCACACTCGAAGCCCTGAACCCTCAGCTTTGACTCGGAAGCACAAAAATCCTAGAACGCGGGACTCTCTTAATTTTAATTCTACACCCCTTGAGCCCGAAAAGCGTGAAGCCCACACTCCAAACCCCTGAACCCCGAGCCCTCAAGCCCCAAAAAACGCAAGAACAGCTCAATCCTCCAACCCTGTGCCACGCGGCCATGAGGGATTGTAAAGCCCTTATGCAACCCCAATCCTGTTGAAACCCCTGACAAAACGCAAACCCTAAACCCAAAACCCTGAACGCTAAACCTTAAACCCTAAACCTTAAACCCTAAACCTTGAACCCTAAACCCTAAACCCTAAACCCTGAATGCTAAAAGCCCCTCTGCCCCTCTCTCTCACACCTCCGGGGGCGAATCCGCCGGAGGCGGCAAGGGAGGGCCTCGGCGAGTCGAGTTTTACGGAATTTCGGCTTTCCGCTTTTTTTGGCCTTCCAGGAGAGTCTACAGGGTTTCAACAGGGTTTAGAGTCTACGCTTGATCCGGAAATTCTCCAGGACTCCAGCAAGGTTTATTCAATTCTACAAGGCCTTGCAAGATTCAATCGTTTGGGCTTTGGTTAATACAGATTTTCCAAGGTTTCTACAGCGTTTAGGATGCAAGGTTGAGGGTCCAACGTTCAGGATGCTGTACGGTCCAGAGGGATTTGCCCAGGATCAATCGAGCCTTTCAAGTCACCATGCGAATAACACTACTGGCACAACCGATGCTTGAAACATGAAGTGCTTGGATGCCATCGCCAAGGCTAGTATAGCAACATCGGTCAGACTAGCAGAACTGTACTGCCCCAAGAAGCGAGAACAACACCAACTGGTGTGGGTGGAAGCCTGGTGTGAAGAAACCCCTGCTCTACCCGGTGGGTGTGCTTGGCATCCCTGCCATCGCTGTGCGACGGGGAGGGCTCGGTGATGCCCTGGCTGTTCGATTTTGTCATCTTTAGTCAAGAATGAACACTTTAAGGGAATCCTAGTTTACAATACCCTCCACATGCGTAGCCAAACAAAAGCAACAACCATCAACAATAAAGCAGTGAAGCTCCGGCCAGAACGGCTCCAAGAAGAAGAAGAACAAGAAGAAGAAAAGCGACAATTAGGTGATGAGATCGTGAAAGAGATGCAGAGGGGAAAAACAAAAGAACGTAGTGGCAGCAAGGACTGGCTTCAGGGTCTTGCACAGTCAGTAAGAGGAGCTTGCATAGAAGCAGCAGTAGCAGTAATTGTGCGTATGTAGCACAGTAGCGGCAGTAGGAATGTAGTAGTACCCGTACACGCAGTAGTGGTTGTTCTTTCAGCTCTAGTAGTAGTAGTGGTAGTAGTAGTAGTAGTCGTCGTCGTCGTCGTAGTGGTAGTGGTAGTGGTAGTGGTAGTGGTAATGGTAGTGGTAGTGGTAGTGGTAGTAGTAGTCGTCGTCGTCGTTGTTGTTTAAGTTGTAGAAGTAGTAGAAGTAGTAGTAGTAGTAGTAGTAGTAGTAGTAGTGGTAGTAGTAGTCGTCGTCGTAGGTGGTACGAGCAGCAGCAGCAGCAGGAGGAGTAGTAGTAGTAGTTGTTGCTGTTGCTGATCTAGTAGAAATAGTAGTGGTACCAGTCGTCGTCGTGTTCTTGGTGGTAGTAGTAGTAGTTGTTGTTGTCGTCGTCGTAGCGGTAGCGCTAGTGGTAGTAGTAGAAGTAGTAGTAGTAGTAGTAGTAGTAGTAGTAGTGGTAGTCGTCGTCGTCGTCTTCGTCATCGCAGCAGTAGTAGCAGCAGTAGTAGTAGCAGTCGTCGTCGTCGTCGTCGTCGTAGTCGTAGTAGTCGTAGTAGTAGACGTAGTAGTCGTTGTGGTAGTCGTCGTCGTTGTAGTCGTAGCAGTCGGTAGTAGTCGTCGTCGTAGTAGCAGTAGCAGTAGCGTAGCAGTGGCAGTGACAGCGGCAGTGGCACTGGCAGTGGCACTGGCACTGGCACTGGCAGCAGCAGCAGTAGTAGTAGTAGTAGAGGAGCAGTATTGGTAGTCGAACAATAATACTAGTAACAACACGACTACTCTCATATAATTTGTATAAGAGTAGCAGTGGGAGCAACAGCAGGAGCAGGATTACGAGAAGGAGCAAGAAAAGGAGTAAGAGCAACTGTTGCTACCGTCGTTGCAGGAGGAACAGGACGATGGGGCGGCGGCAGCAGCAGCAGCACTCGCCGTCGTTGACATACGAGCAGAACGCTTCACCGCAGCAGCAATAGCCGCATCGTACTTCTTGAGTCATGCAGCATCATCTGCTTGTACAGCTATGTCCACACGGCCTTGAAAAGCAAAAACTACAACCCGAAGCCTCTGTATAAAAACCAATCAAACAAAATCAAACAATTACACATCCACGCCGGGGGCAACTTGAAAGCCCGTACGAAGCCTGCGCAGTGCTGCCTGTTCCGCTCAGGTTCTCCTGCAGAGTGGGGGATCGAGGTGTCAAGATGAGGGGCGCAGCTACATGGTTTAAATCCTCGGCTTGGATCATCGAGCTCTACCCAAGATGAAGAGATTCCTGTTTGATTCCCATCCTAGGATGGCAGCGGTGAAGCAGTTCGTTGTGTTGCAAAGGAAGCTGCAGCAAAGTCGACATATGATGAGGGTGCTGTGCATTGCGGGCAATCAGCGGCTAAGTTGGCGCATGTCTGGAGAGTTCTTCCATCAACTGACCTGAACACCTGCAAGTCCTGCTCTCGCAATGTTCAATCTCATTCTACCTTTCAAGCACTCCTCCCAATGCACGAAACAGGCCCTGCAAACCACAAAACCGAAACAAAAACAAAAAAACTGAAGCACAAAAGTCCGACCCTACCAAACGCCCCGAACCGGCGGCTTTCTCAAGACGGCACCCAACCCGCCCCAATAAAGAAACAAGAAATTGCATCATAATTGCGATCATTCCCTGATTCTATTTCTTCTACTAAAAGTAGTAGCAGCAGCAATAGTAGCAGTAGCAGTAGCAGCAGCAGCAGTAGCAGCAGCAGTAGCAGGAGCAGTAGCAGTAGCAGTGGTCGTGGTGGTGGTGGTAAACATAATGGTGAATAAGAGGATTAGTATGAGAGTTAGTGCTCTTAGAGAAAAGCTCCAAAAAACTTGACCTCCGGCCCGGTGACGCGCTTCGCCAGGCCGGGCTGCATAAGCTCGGCCTGGCTACGGTTCGGGTTTAGGGTTTAGGATTATGGTTTTACAAGTTATGGGGTTCAGGGTTTCGGATTTAGGGTCTCGGATTTAGGGTCCAGGGTTGAGGATTTAGGAGGTGTTTTTAAACAGCCCTTTTATCCGTCCGTGTTGGCAGGGCCCCCCGGAGCTGATCGGCAGAGCTTGACCCACAAGTGAGTGAAGCAGCACGACGTGGCTGGCATAGGTGTCGAGATACAAGCTCTTTCAGTTTAAGATTTAGGATTTAGGGTGTTGCCTTCTCTGACTTGCGTGCGGGAGTTGTTGATTCATAAGGTTTTCGGTTGCTTGTGGGGTTTATGGTTGTGGGTTCAGGGTTGTTTTCGGGTTTTTGCGGGCGCTACGGATTTTAACACCTATGGGGTCTCAGGTGTTTAGAGGAGTTTATACTCCAAGTAAGGGTATGCGGGATGTAAGAAACGGGCTTAGTGGTTATTAGTCAGAAACTCGATTTAGGTTTAGAGCGTGGTGTTGAGGCGAGTTGGCGATGTAGGGTTTTGTTCTTGAGGGATTCATGTGTGATGCCTTATAGAACCCCATAGAACCCTTGCAAAACCCCCATGGGACCTTTGTCGAAACCCTTGGGGAAGCCTTATAGAACCCTTCACAGATACACATCATAGGGAAATGCCTCGAAGAAGCTCTTTATCAAAAGCAGGGCGGCTCCGCAGCCGAGGTCACGTGCTCGCGGATGTTCTGGAGCTGCACCCTGCAGCCCTCGGAGCTTTTTCCGACCCGGGATGGCCCACGAAGGGCAGGCCAGGGTTGACAGGAGCCGTTTAAAAGGTGTTACTTTATGGAGTCTTGCAATGGTTATTGTAGGGTTCTGTGAGGTTCTTTTGCAAAGGAATCAACGGGCTCGAGGATTTAATGCTATGGGCTCTAATATTGGGGGTTTTGGTGGCTTAGGGTATAAACTTTTCGGGGCGCTGCGCTATGTCAGGATTCGCGGCAGGCTCTATAGTTCCCAATTTAAGAGTTTCGTGAAGGTTTGAGGCTTATGTAGTATACAGTTCCTGGTGCCCCTAAACCCTGAACCCTAAACCCAAATACATAAAACTGCGGCAGGAAATTTAAACCCTTGAGTCCCTTGAGCCCACAACATCGTCATACAACGATTAGGCAACCCCACCAAGCCCTTATAAGAGCTGGTCTTGGGGTTAAGGTGAAGGGTTGGGGTTTTTGGTTTACGGGTTGTGGGTTTTAGGATCTATGATCTAAGGCTTCAGGGTTTGGGGAGGGCTGAAGGGTTTTTGAAGCTTACGGGTTCACCTGAACCCTAGAGTTTCCTGGTTTGGGGCCGAAAGACACGTCAAACTCACCCCCCAACCAAACCAAACTAAATCCCGAACTCTAACCCTGAAGCGCTGCACCCTACAAACTCTCAGTTCTAAACAAACCTACAGCAGTCTGAACAACCATGACCGGCGTAAAATCCTAGAAAACCAAAGGCTCAAAGGAAAAAGTCATTTCAGGGTTTCCGTTTGCATTTGAACGTTCCTCTTTCCGGGCTTGGGTCAAGTCTAAAACCACAAACCGGAAAAACAACAAGCCTACCGTTCACACTTCCCGGCACTCGGGCGTCGCGCTGCATCGCCGAGCAGGACCATCTCGGTGTCCTCGTGGAAGTTGAGCGCCGTGACGGGGCAGCCCTCGGTCAAGGAATTTACCATAATAGGTATCTACCATAAATAATATGGTTCTTTATTATGGCACTCTTATGGCACCTTAACGAAAACCATATAACAAGAACCCAGCTCTGCTTCCTCGGTTTAAAGGCTTGCAGGTCTTCAACGAGTGTGTTCAGGGACTTCGTCCGGGTTCAGGAAGCCAGGTTTTGTTTGCGGAGTTGAGGGAAACGGAGTTTGTTGCGTCAGGGTTCAGGGGCGCGAGGTTGATGGCGTTTCCGGGGTCGCGCTGCGGGGCCGTGTGCCTTTAGGTTTCGGGTCAGCAGGTCGTCTCCGGGTTGTAGGCGCGACACAATGGGATGCCAAACCCGAATAAGCCCTAAACCCTAAGAGCTAACGTTTTGACCTTTCAACCGTGACCGCTACAGCCTGAAAACCAAAGCCCTAAAACCGCAAGCCCTGAACATCTAAAGCCCTAAACCTAAACCCCAAAACTCCAAAACCCTAAACCCTAAACCCTAAGTCCCTAAAGTTTAAAGCAATCCCGGGCGACCGGCCAGCTCTCCGCCGGCATCGCCACGATACCAGAGCAGGATGCAGTTCAGCTTACTGCGGAGTGGAGACGCTTATAGAATTTGGGGGCTTCAGGGTCTAAAGTTCAGGGTCAAGGTTTTTTTTTAGAGGGCTGTTTTCCGTCAACACGATTTGCGGCTTACAGAAGCCTACGGGAGGCGAGCAAATTCGGCCCCAATACGCACTTTCACTTTCAGGAAGGAAAAGCGCAGCCAAAGCCGAACCCCAGCCATCACAGACTGAAACATGCACATGGCGCAAGGAGTGGAAGATTCTCGACACCTCCATGCCCCGAAAGAAAACACTCACTTGTAGCATTTTGCCAGGAACTGACAGGTCACTCGTTTTAGACAACCCACATGCCATCAGCACTGCAGTCAACTCGAAACTTTGCTCGCATAACCCTGCACTCAAGCGTCCGGCAACATCCCCAAGTCAGGTTACGGGCTCCTGCACATTGGCATCCTTCCAATACAACATGTAAGGTTACCTTTAGCCCACTCAGGTCGTAGCGTCTGCATCTACACAAACGAACATCGACCACGGTCTCTTGCGTTGAGCTCCGAGGCCATCCTCGCCATTGGCTGTAGGTCGTCCCCCTTGCATCATACCAGGGTCTGTTGCAATCGCATAACACCACCATGGACGCTTGCTCCATGAAAATGTCCTCCAACTCTTGTTCATCGTCTTGGGTGTGTACCACCGTGTACCCTTCCAACAGCACCCCTCATCAGTTGAGCTCCCGCGCGTGCCATCCAAGTCGTCAGGCACATCAGCATGGCTAGTCCGATCCTGCTCACCGAGTTCCAGCACAGCAATATTACAGCCAACAAAATTATTGTCCACGGCCACATCCATGTCCTTGGGTATTTCAGACACATCGTCAACCACGTCCACGAACACCTTCTGCTCACATTTGGCATCATTGCCCACGGCTGCTTTGTTGCGCCTTCCACGCCCTTTCTTCCTCTTTGCCTGCACCAAGCCCACCTTATTCTCAAATTCAGTCACCAACCCATGCCGATCATCGACCAATTGCTGTGACTTAGCATCGCATCGACAGCTGTCGAACAACCTCATCCTGTGCAGTGACTTTGTCCTCGACCCGATCCCAACAGTCTTCCCACTTCCTTTGAGGCTTCATCATGTTCTCCTGCCCAGCTGTGCTGATCAGCTCCGATTGCCGTCGCAAGACCTCACGTAGCACACTCAAATCCAGCCCAACCTGGCTTTGCGAGCTTTCCAGCCCTGGTGGCGCATCCGGTTCCATCCTTAAGGCAAGTCAGGAGCAGCGGGACCACGCGGGACACACTTCGGCTTGAGCTTGAGGGTTAAGGGTTTAGGGTTTAGGGTTTACAAGCATATCTTCGGCTTCGACGGGGCCTTCAACTAGGGACGTACCTTGGACTTCAGTTGATTCTTCGAATTGTGATACTTGGGATACCTCCAACCCCTCCCGGCATCTTCCCTTCTGCCCAATCTATCTGCAAACTCAGGGTTTAGGGTTGTGAACCCTTCTCAAGTTCAACTGCAGCCATCTTTGAGGGAGTATAATTAGGGTCGAGAGTCTCACCATGCAAGCTTCAGAAAAACAAGAGCCGCTTGCATAGAACCCTGGATGATTGGATCCTTCGTGAAGGAACCCCAAAATAAGCCCGACTTGATATGACCCCTTCCCCCGTGAAGCAAAAGAGTCCTGTCCGTCCGTCGCGTGATGCGTCGCAGACACAGGGAGCCATCGACGCCCTGCAACAAGCACTACATCAAGCGACGTGGCGGAAGCTTCAAGTCGACCAAGCACTAGACTCCTTAGGTCCGCTTCCTTGAAAAGGCCCCCTCAAATGCTGAGCTTGCAGCAGTGGCATGAGTTCCTATACGTACTAGCACCGAAAAACCCAAAAGAAGTTTTCACCAGCAGCGCAGCCTCCGTTCGGACTGAGCTCAACCCTTTTGCACAGGATGAACATGATAACTTGATAACCCTTACAGGCTCCTTTTATGGCAACACTGTGCGATACCCCTTTCTAGTGTCCTCTTACAAACAACCCTGTTGTCAAGCCTTCCTCATCCTCTAATTAGTATAGCGGGCCTTATTACTGAGGCTCGGGTTTTGGGTTGATTATCGTCGGGGCTGTAAGAGATATTGCTACCAAATACCAAGCTTCCCTAGATCCCTCCTCTTTCTGACATAATCTTTTCAGTAAGAGGTTGCACAGGTCTTTCCGCGCGGATTCTCTCTTGAGTTTTGCTTGCCGCCTCCGGACCTCTGTTCAGTGTTTACCCAGGGGCTCCGAAGTAGTTCCTTTTTGGGTGTCCCCTTTTTTTTGGTTAGGGACTCTAATATACTACCCCAAAAGGAACTACTTTGGAGCCTTAGGGTAGGGACATGGAACTGTAGGCTGCGGCATAGAAGCAGCCTGGACCTGAACACGCACTCAAACGCCACCCAGCGGCTACTTCCCCGAAACCTCTCCCAAAGCCCTAGACCCCAAAACCTCGAGGCGCTAAACACTAAACACTCAAAAACCCGGAACCCTAAACTCTATAAGCTCTAAGACCTAGATGAAAACTGGGGCCGCGTGCAGCCAGGACCAGGAGCGACAGGGAGAGCTTGGGTACCTCTGTTCGGGATTCTTGGATCCTGTCGTCTACAATCGATTCATTCAGGCCCGCAGGGTTTAGGGTTTCGGCTGCATCATCACCATCATCATCGCCACCACCCCACCTGCCGTCCCAAGCTCGGAAACCCTAAACAGGCCCCGCAGCCCAATGTTTGTTCAGGCTCCAAAGCCCTAACCTCACCAAAAACTCAAGTAGCCGATCTCCAACGCGCACATCGAAGGCTCCCATGGCACTCAGATCGGAACCGCACCTTCTTTGGAGGACATTTGGGGGGGTTGGGGGCGGGGGGGGGGGGGGGGNGGTTGGGGATAATTTCAACTAGGCAAGTTGGCTTGGGATTGGAACTCGTGGGTTTCAGGCTTTTCTATTAAGTTTAAGGCCTGGTGCCCCAGCTTCGGTGCTCTGGTTTGCGGCTTTTGGGTGCCACGGCTTGGTGTTACGGCTTGGCCCCGTAGAAACCTGAGCCCTGAACTCGTGACCAACATCGCTGAAAATCTCTCTCTCCCTCTCTCTCTTTGTGTCTTTCTCGCGCAAAGCCTTAAGCCCCAAGAAACTTATCTTCAGAGGATGCTCCCACCCCCTACGTAGATATATTATTTCCGCTGGGGGAGGCCACAGATGCACATGCACAATGGGCGGGTACCCACCACCCCCAGAATTCATTAATTAGACGCCGCTCATCTTGAACCCGAACACCCTAAACCCTGAACCCCTAAACCCTGAACCCGAAAACCCTAAACCCTGCACCACTAAACTGCCAACCCTAAACCCTAAGGTGCAGGTTGGCACCCCTTGGGCTTCATCCGCCTCGCGGCTTAGCGCTTGGAGTTCAAGGTTTCGGGAAACGGCTTTTTCATTAGCGTGCCGAACTGTACAGTATATCAGAGTAGCTGAAAGGAAATGAGAATGTACAAAAAATATATATATATATATATATATATATACACGTGTGTTTTTTTCGCACCTGCAGGGCAAGTGTCGTTGTAGCCCGTCAATTGCGTAAGTATAGTATAGGGGATTCTGGGTTTTTTCATGGGGTAGTAGGGTGTACTGCAAGGGTAATGGCATTCGAGGGCCCCGGCGTCATGAGCTCCGCTGGATACTTATGCAGGCAGGCAAAAGTCTTGGAGTCCCAGATGCTCACGCGCCTTGGCACAGCCGATGAGTCCTAGGGTGTGGGGTGTAGAGCCGCAGCCCAATTCCTGGGCTTGCAATCGCAGCAGTTTTGCTGAAACGGTGTTGGACACGGCACCGAAGGATAATGCTGATAGGTCATCATCTGTCAGTCTAACCTACTACTTAAAAGTGCTTGACAAACTGTGTGGAAATATTTGCAAAATCTATTGCTCTTCGTCACCTTCAACTTATTCATCTTCTTCGAGTTCTCCATCAAAATGTACGGCCACGATCGCGGCATCACCGACAAAAAGAAAATCCGAAAGGAAGTTGGCGAAGTCCGCTGCCAATGAGGGCAAGTTGATTTCAATTGCCTTCTACCATGCTTCGCCCGTGGGTACCGCATGCTCGCAGTCGATGACCTTGAGCAAGTCTCCCTCGAAACCGGCTTCGAATTTACGCATGTAAGGTTAAAAAACCTGATTTTGTTTTGGGTGGTGTAAGCGTTTTTTACGCTTGCGGCTCAAAGTTTACCTTGAGTTGCTTGGGCTTGGGGTGCAAGTCTTCGCACAGGCATTACTGCCAGCCCCGGACCAATACGTCAGACATCTGAGCACCTACACTTCCCCAAGGGCGCCGGCTTATGCGCGGAGAGGGCGAATACAGCAGAGGTCTTCTCGCAGAAGGCCAAGGCTGAGACCATCTGCACGGATCCGGAGAAGTTTGAGAAAATAGTTGTTAAATATGCGCATAAACTGCTGACGGAATCCGATTGCACTATTGAAGTGCTCGATTCCAAGGTTCAGCCGAGGTAATGATGCGTCGAGACACATGTCGCCATTGTTGTTGCTTGCTTTTGAAATACATAGAACTTCTGGTTGGTGCTTCTTTCGTTCGTGCATTCGGCCGGTCCGTGCAAGAGCTAGCCTAAATGAAACGAGCGACGGTGAGAGCAGACGGATTAGCTGCTTGCCTGGCCGATTTCTCCTACATGGTGCCATCTTTGCTGCAAGCTGGGTTTTCGATGTGTTAGGCAAGGACATCAACATTAAACACATCAACTCTAACCTACTTTGACCCCCCCCCCCCCCCCCCACCCTCCCACCACACTCCTCCGCAACACTTACCCCCCCCGCCGACACCACCGAANTGTCTCCTCCTGCCTTCGCGATTTCCCCCCTAAGGTGGCCTCTTTTGTTCGAGATGGGGTTTTGATGTGTTAAGCAAAGACAACAACAATAAAACCCATCACCCCAACCCTCCTTGCCCCCCCCCCCCCCCCCAAACCCTGCCCTGCAATCGCATGCTAATGTCTGCCCCACCTCGGGCCCGCAGCAAGAGAAGCTGCGCACCAGCATCCCTGACGGCTTTTTCTCTAATATGCACTACTCACTACTCCATCCCAGCGGATCATACTTTTAGATTAGGAGATGCGCACTGTGAGTTCTAGAGCGTGAGCGTGTGCGTTGGTAATCATGTTTTTGTATGTTTTTGTTGCACGTGCACGTCTCGTAACCTCCCTTCGCACTTGCTTGCATAATCATATTGCTTTGGCGATACCCCTCTAAAACCATATGGTATGTGTAGATAGATAGGTAGACAGATAGATAGACTGATAGACAGGTGGATAGGGGAAACAGGCAGATAGATAGACAGACAGACAGATAGGCAAATCGATAGGTAGATGGGTAGGGCTTCGGGGGTTCAGGGCTTCAGATTTAGCATCTGCGCGATTCTGGAATGTTGGGGTTCAGCATCTTTGATCCAGCGCCCAAAGGGCAAACCAAAGCGCTCCAGCCAATGACCCAGCCCTAGATCCTGCATCTACGGCAGACTCATGAACGCGGAACTACGTAAAAGTAACTATGTGTTTCTGAGGTTTAGGGTTCAGGGTTGGGGTTTATCGCGTATTTACACACACACACATATACATACACACACACACATATCTTTGCCCGGGGTTCGAGCCGGTCTCAACCTCAAAGACGACCAGCTGGCCGTTGTCGAGCCCCACCCAGAGCCGAAGTGCTGACTCCTCTTGAGAAATAGAACAAGGGTGCCACAGGTTTGCGTACAGGTGTGTTGTTGTGGGAGTTAGAATAGAATTTCTATATCGGGGTCTTGGCTTTCTATAGGTTTGCACAGGGACCTTGTTAATAAATGGAATTAGAGCTTGTAAGGGTTCTATGGGTGGTTAAAGCGTTTTGTAAAAGGCTTTCACAAGCTTTTTAGAATTCGAGCATGATGGCCTTCGTAGTTGAACACGGTTTTGGGGGTAGCATTGAGCTTACTTAGGCCTTAGGGTTTAGGGCCTAGCTCTCAGGGCCACGAAGGGTTTGACGGCTTCGGGCTGAGGGTTTAGGGCTTCAGGATTCCTGTGAACGAACCAAATTTTTGATGAATTTTGCAAGCTTCGGTCGCCTAGGGCTATATAGTTCGGTTTTAAGGACTCACTCTCTTTCTTACGTAAGGGTTTGGTTTGGGGTTTAGGGTTCTGAGCCTAGTCAGGAAGGGCTTGGGGTTTGGGGCCGTTTAGGGCTTGGGGTTTAGGGTTAGGAATGTTGGGTTTCAGGAGTTTGGGGTTCAGGGTGTTAGGTATTTCGGGTTTCAGGTTTCTTGCTTGGGGAGATTTTTGATTTAAGGCTTCCTGATCTCTGAACCCAGGCACACTGTCTCACGGGTTCGCATGCTTTTCGGGGGCTCCAACAGCTTAAACCCCAAACCCAGACGTTTTTGCAATTCTCAAAAGCACCAAATCTCGAGCGTTCCCGCAAGGGCCTGTGGGACCACCACCAGCGAGCTAGCCGTCGCTGGTTGCTCGTCAGTTCCTGCACAGCGTGCTTTGGTGGTACAGGGTCTGAGGGCTTCAAGGGTTTTAGATATAGGACTTACAGGGTTTAGAGGGTTGGGGCTCGTGGAGTGTCGGAAGTTTAGGATTTACGGTTTAGGGATTAGGATTTATAGGTACTATAAGGTTCAAGCTTAAGGTTCGAGGTTTAGGGTTTGTAGGACTCCCGAAACTCTCTCCAAACTCTAAACCCTCAACCGCAAGCCCTTCATCGCAGAACCCCAACCCTAAACCCAGTCGAGCTTCGAGTTCAAGATTGAGGAGGTGTGGCCATGTTCTATGAAGAAAAGCACCATACCCTGGCAGATGCCAGCACCCGAGAGGCATGGCTTCATGGAAAGACGTGCGACGCGCAGGCATGACCTATCCAAGCTCAAAGCCACCTCAAACCGTACACCCCAAGCCCTCAGCCAACGACCTGGAGCCTACAGACCTCGAACCGTACACCCCAAGCCCTCAGCCAACGACCTGGAGCCTACAGTGTGACAAGAATGGTCGTGACGATTCACACAAGTTCTGGCGATCTGAAACCTGATAGCCTGAAACCTGCAAGAAAATGGCCCATTGAAAAAGACATTCCTAAAATGCCTGAGCCCTAAGCTTCGACGTACGGACCGAGTGCTCCCCCAAAAACAGAAGGGCCTGGAAGATGGAACTCGCGCTGCAGCTCGCCGTCCACCAGAGTCCAGTCTCGGGCTCTAAGATTCTTGGGGGGGGGTTTAGTTAGGGCTCAGGGTTTCGGGTTTAGGGTTCAGGGGCATAGTTAGGGTTCAGGGTTTAGGGTTTAGGGTTTTAGGGTGTAGGGATTCAAGGCTTAAGCTTCGGGTTTGGGGTTTAGGGTTTATAGATTCATCCATTGCGGACTGTCCGGAAGCAACCACTTGAGGACTAGCTGCTTAAAACACTGCACCTTCAGTGTGCCTGAAGGTGGTCACGCTTATGTGCGTCAGAGATCTCATGAAGGGACCTGCCCTAACCGGTTCCTGTAGGCTTAATTTGGGGTTTGCGATTCAAGGCTTAGGGTGGGGCAGAGACTCCAGGCCAAGATGCCTGAATCCAAACACCCTAAGATGTGCCATTTCAATGCCTGTTTTGAAGGCCTAAACCGAAAGCACAAAAAGCGAAAAAGACAAGACTCAGGGCTTAGGGCCCGAACCCTCAACCCTCAGAACCCTACGCTACACTCAGACCCGCACATGTACAGCGGCCGGAGCTGCCAGCAAAGACGCGACCCTGGTGGAGATGCAGCGCCTGTACGAAGTTTCCCGGCTTTTCAAGCTGCTTCTTAAGGGTGCTGAAGCGATGTTTGGGCGCTTGCGGGGGATTGCGGTTGGGGGGGATTGCGGTTTGGGCGCTTAAGGGCTCCTTGGGTTGACTGAGGAAACAGAAAAACGCTGGCCGCCGCCCAAGCTCGAAGCCCCAAAACCAAGTAGCTTTAGGGTTCACGGGTTGAGGGTTTAGTTCTCAGGATTCCGATTCTTGGGGCATGAACCCCAGATTCCTCTATAAAATTCAAGCTTCTGGAAGCCAAGCCCGGAGAGAGAGCCGTGGCCACGAAAATCTCGAGGAGACCTCAAACCCTGCAGCTGCACAACTTACACCACGAAGCCCCCGAAACCTTGAAACCCAAAACTGGAAGCCATAAGCCCCCAACACTGTACCCTAAACGACAAAACCTGAACCCTTAAAGAGCCTTGTCGAAACCCTTTGGTGCCCTTGAAGGAACCTTAAGGGAACCTGAAACGAACACAGTGAGGGGCGGCACCGTGACGCTTCGCGTCAGGTCTGCAGATGCGGCCTCCCTCGCCGGGCCGTCCTTTCAATGCGAGGAGACGGGGGTTCCTTTTATGTAAAGATCCCTTTGGGTACAGCAAGCAAAGGTTCTTAGGGGATTCGAGAGTGTTGGGGATTTGCAGGTTTGCGCTTCTTGGCTCAGGCGTTTGAGCTTTCCGGCCCAAGGTGCTCCGGCTTTCTTTTTTTTTAAAGTGCTCCAGCTTTCAGGGCTTAGGCTTAGGATTCAGGGCGTGCGCGTCAGTAGGGGTTTGGGGTTTAAGGATTCAGGGCTTGAAGGCTTTTCAAAGCCGCCAAGGTGTAAGGGTTTAAGGGTCTATGGGTCTGTGGCAGGAGCTTCTGGGGTTCTAGTTCGCTCGTGGGGGTTCCTCTGCCTCGGGACCCGAAGCAGGCTACCTACAAGGTACCTGGGGGTTTAGGGTTTAGGGAATGGCTTTTGGGCTTTGATGTTTAGCAGAGCCTCGCGGTTGAGGGTTTGGAAGTAGATTAGAGTCCCTTTCTCTTGGTCCTTGCCGTCAGCAACTGTCAGTCCGGTGAGTTGGAAGCAGCTGGAAATCTTTCCGGATTTCAAAACACAGCCTAGTCAGCAGCCCGAGCATACAAAAAAGAACAAGGAACCAGAAAGTCGCCAGAAGTCCTTACTCGCAAGCCAGAGGCTGAAACCTTAAACCTAAATGACCCAAGACCTCACGTACCAAAGCCATGACGAGCTAAACCTAAAACCAAAGCCCTTTCAAACAAAATAGCAAGCAAACCACTGCAATGTTCGGGCCTACACACATTCGAATGGCACTGGGAAATGCTGTACCATAATCAGATGCGGGAATAATTATGCAGGCCGCTGTAGTACACCCCCTGAACACCCTCACCCTGAGTCCAAACTAAACCTGAGACTCTTCCCTAATCCCCCAAAGGCCTGAACCCCTAAACCCAAACACGGAACCCTCACCACTGGAGAAAAAAGGCGGCCTCCTGGATTTCGAGGCTGCGGACGGGACCCCGCACGGTGCCGTTCTCGAGGCCGAAGACGAGGACAGCGCCGTCCTGGCACCGGTTCTTGGGTGCCTGGGGTTATGACTCTACGAAGTCGCGGGTTTAAGTTCGGAGTTTAAGGGCGTAGACTTCGGACTGACGTGTGCAGCAGTGCATGTATGCACGCATGCAACGCATGCATGGATGCATGGATGGACGGAAGGACGGACGGACGGACGGACGGACGGATGGATGGATGGATGGATCTATGGACCTATGTATGTATGTATGCATGCATGCATGCATGTATGCATGTATGCGTGTATGAAATATGCATGTATGCATGTATGCGTGTATGCATGAATGCATGCATGCATGTGTGCATGTATGCATGTATGGATGTATGCATGCATGTATCTTTGTGTACATATGCACTATACATACTAACAAATGCATGTATGTATATAATATAATATAATATAGTATAATATAATATAATATAATACAATATAATATAATATAATATAATATAATATATAGTATATAGNCTTATATATATAATGTGTGTATATATATACATATATATATACATATATATCGTATATGTATAGAAATAAAATATTGTGTATGCATACAAAAAAATCTGTTGTATATATAAAGAAAAACATATGTGCCTGTACATAAAATCCGCACATCCGCCACATCCATCCGTGCAGACATGCTAAGAGATTTCGGAACTAGGTTCGTGAAGAAGACTTTTCTTCAACTATGGGGGTGCTTGCGGTCACTTCGAGGAATCTGGGTGGCGGAGCCGAAACATGACTTGCCCACGTTCTCCAAAGGCCTGCACTCAAGGAGCTCGTCCAGAAACAGCAGAAAATGACTGTCGCAACTTTTTTGCCAAGAAGATCCGCAGGCCAGAGGCTAAAGACTCAGCTTCATCTGAGGGTCGCTGTGAGAATCGTTTGAGGATCGACTTCGGCAAAACCACGGCTGCAAAAGTGAAGTCACATCAGGCCTTCCGCGACTCCAAGTGGCGATACCAGCTCCTCCATCGATCTTCTCGGCATTGCTGGAGATTGAGATACACCCAGCGAAATCCCATCACCCGTTGAGAGGCCGTCACTTGGCAGCGTCGGCCGGCTTCTTCAACACGACGTGAATCAAAGCGCCCTCTTGAATGTTGTAATCCTGCGCACAGCCAAAATGCGTTAAACGCATCAGTGAGACCGGCACTCTGAGTTCTTTCGACTGCAAAGTCAGGAGCAGCGAAAAGCTTCTGAGGCTATAAAGTTTACGGAACGATCGTCCTACACCCCTGAAGCTTGCTCAAAAATCTAGCAAGTATTCCGCATGAAGTCCGTCCACGTGCGGCCACCATCCAGTTGGGCGCCTTACGTGCAGGAAGTCTTGGAACGTGGCTTAGCAGGCTCAGCATGTTGGGTGCTCTTCTGAGGCTCTTCTGGATGCGATGGTGGATCATGATCATCTTGATGATGATTGGGTTAATCGTCTCCATAATGCCTTTACAGACGGCGGTGGTGGTGGTGGTGGTGGTGGT
>BGNK01001045.1:141053-174663 GCA_003297005.1 Symbiodinium sp. clade A Y106
GCGGTGAAATCATTAAACATCAGCAATGGGGAAGTTGCAGTCGCGCTGGCCCTGCTGCGATGCAAACCGTCGCAACCCCAAAGCAGAAAGCACGGCAACCCTGGCCGCGAAACCCCAAAGACACAAGACCAAAGCATCAAGCCCTTCATCCCAACAATCGCAGAACACAAGACCCAAAAGTTCTGAAACCCTTAAATTGGAATCCCAAGCCCCGGAAACCCCAAATTTCGCCCTAAATGTAAGAATCCGAACACAAAAAGCCAGGAAGAAATTGTGACACCGCAACATCCGCTGAACATTTGCAACTCGAAACACCAAATCCAAAACACCGAAGGCTCCGAAAACCCCAACACAGCAGACGACAAATCTGCAAGGATCATGGTGTGGGGTTTCAAAGGGTTTGGGGTTTAGGGATGTCGGGGCAAAGAGGGTGTTGGGACTTAGAGTGTTGGAGTTTGGGGTTTGAGAGTACTGCCTCTTGGGGTGAGTCCTTAGCGCTGCGGCTTGCGGATCTACTCTTTGGGCTTAGAGTTTTCCGGCTATGGCTTTTTGGGGTTTTGGAGTGTTTGGAGTGTTGTATACGTGGGAATTTAGAGATTGTTGAGGTGAGCGCATTGAAGTATTTGGGATTCAGGGCTTCGGGGCTTCGGGGATTTCGCAGGGCTTGGGTTTTTGCTACGCCTCTCTGACCCTTAAGAAACTCCAGGCTCCAAGCCGAAGGCGATAAAGCGCTGGTTGTCAGGCTCCGTGCCAGCTTTATCCTGCATCAGCTTCGCGTGCAGTTCTAAGGTCTCGGGTTCTTACGGTTTAGGGTTTTCGGGCTTGGGTTTGGGGCTTGGGATTCGGTGTTTAAGGTTTCGGCTGAAGTTTCGGGTTTGGGGCCTGGGGGTAGGCAACTTTGGGTCTTGAGCTCGCTCTTTGGTTTCAGGGCCTTACGGGGTTTCAAAGTGGTTCTAGTCGATTTAGACCTCAGGGCTCAATGTGTGGTGCAAGTTTTTCTGTGTCCGCATGCTATTGTTTCATCACCCTCTTGGCCTCTGGAAGCCTTGTGTTTCGGCTGGCCATTCCAGTCTAGTCTTGTCTATTACAAAGTCTTTTGATGCCTAAATAAAAATGAGTATACCCTTATAAACCCCAAAATTCTAATTATTTAGGTCCTTTGTGGATGATGGCATGGGGGGGTTGAAAGCCGGACTTAATTGGGGCTGGGCTGCCTGGATGGCTTCTTTCAGCTTGTCCACATCCTCGTTGGGATCCACCTTCTAGGGTTCAGGATGTAGGGTCTTGGGTTTAAGGTCTCAGGTTCAGGGTCAAGAAGAGTCTCCGCTTTGGACATCAAATAGAGTATTATTCTACACTATGACTGTATAAATTCTGCTATACTATAGCTGCTACACTATATTACAATATCAAAGGCGATCAACCCAACTCCACAAAAAAAGACGTCGAAACGGAGACGAGGAAGAACTGGAAATGAACTGCCAGTGCGAAAGACTAAAGACGTACTCAAATAGGACAAACAAGCAGCGTGTCTGCAAAACAGAACGTGCTGAGGAAACGGACACAGAAAAAAGCAAGACTTCGCATATTGACAGTAGCAGACCATGCTGAAGTAACGATTCGGATGCATGTCGCAAACTCACGATGCATCAATAAGTTCTACAGAGACTCGGTACGAGGGCACGATGACAGCTAGAGTCTAGATGAAGCACTCAGATTGGGCAGGGCTGCGTGTGTGCCCTGTCGACCAACTTACGCACAAACTGAATGAGGTGCGCCGACGACAGGTGCTTTCCGCGGCTTTTTCGCCCGACCAACGGAAGGACGAAAGTAAGGTGCAAGCGGGCTTCTGGATCCTACAATCGGAAACGGGCTAGGTCCTCTGGGTTGGCCGTGTGTTGGTGGCAGGCCACGCATTCGCTACATTTCAGACCGGCAAACGAGTCGAAAGACTGACTAAAGCCGAAACCCATCGAGAAAGCAAACTTCCCTGAAGAGCGAACCCTAAACTTCTCAACTTGTCCAGAAGACCCCCGAAGCCCGACCCCCCTAAATCCTGGGAACCCCACCTCGTGCTGCAGCTTTACGAGCCCGGAAGGCGTCATGATCTGCACTTTCAGCTTCATTGCCGCTTGCCCCGAAAGGACTGAGCTCTTGGGCCCAAGGGGCGCTTTGGGCCCCCCCCTTGGGGTCTAGGGATTCACGCACTGAGGATTGGCAAGTGCAGGTTGTTCAAGGGTCGAAGGAGATCAGGACGCAGGGTTTAGGGTTTGGGAACAGAGCTTTAGGAATTAAGGCTTAGAGGAGTTACGGGTTTGAGCAGCTTGGGTTTAGGCTGTCGGGCCTTTCGATGCGATGCTTGACCGTTCAATAGCGTGCTGAATTGTGCAATAGTATGACCAAACGTTAAAACGCGTCACACGACCGCACATACTCAGCATCTGTGACGACCTGGCCTAGCAGTCCGTAATGTCTCAGATTGCCTTCAGGCTAGGTCACGGAACTGCATGTTGAGTTTTACCGCATGTGGAAGCTCGTACCCCCTAACACCAGCTGTAGTGTATATAGGCATCGGGAGATTGCTTTTGGGCAAATGGCTGCGGCAATAGCGAAAGACTCTGATTTGATCAATTCCTCCTGTCCACTTCTGGAAACCCTGAGCCTTACCCCTGAACCTTAAAACATGAACCCTGAACCTAAATTTAGGGTTTAGGGTTTAGGGTTCTAAATCCCGAAAGACTCTCTAAACCCCAAGAGTCCAAAACCCCGAAATCTGGACACCAAGCTAACATCCCAGCACGTTGAATCGTTGAAGACCCCAACCCTGGAACTTCAAACTCCAAAATCCCAAAGCCAAACCCTAACCCCAACCCTAACAGCCCTAACACCCCAAGTCTTGAAACCTGCCACCCCTACAAGCCTAAAGGAGCTAACCCTGCTCTCAGTCGACTTGGGCCTGGCAGCCCACGGCCATATCTTGTCGGTTCGGTTCGGAGCCTTCCCTGGCGCTGAAGCTGGTCAGGGGCGAGTGGCTCCTGGAAGCTGATGAAGGATTTAGGGTTAGGCTTTAGGGCTTAGCGATTAGGATTGAGGTGTGGGTTTTTTTTAGGCGCCTCTTTTCCAACTAGCCAGTGCTCGAAAATCCCAAGGGGAGGGGTGGGTTTAGGGCTTCTTGTTCAAGGCCCTTTTCGTCTGCACGTGAGGTTCGGGCGAAAGTGCTAATTCTGTTTGAGGGGTTTTCCGGGATTTTACGCGGGTCTTGAAGGATTCTATAAACTATAGTCCCCTAGGGTTTGGTCAGCACTTGGCAGTAACTTTAAACATCGGGCCTTGTCAGGAAGCAAAAGACCTTACCGGTAGCAGCGGAGGAAGTGCATGTCAACAAGGTTTAGGGCGGCTGAGCTAAGGCCATCATCTACTGGTGCACCATAGGTATGCAGGTTTGGGTTGAAGGTTTATGGTTTACGATTTCGTCCTTCGGATTTCGGATTTGGCACCTGGAGACAGGCCTCTGAAGCCTTACAGCGTTGGCGTTGGCGGCCCGGTTCCAACTGGCGGTCCTTCTTGTTGGTTTGGGGCTTATGGCGCGCCAGACTTGGGGTTCACCAAAAACCGCCCCCTGTTCCTCAAATACGCAACCTTGAACCCTTTTTGGCACCCGACTCTGTGCAACCTTGAACCCTGAACCTCAAACCCTAGACCCTAACCCTAAGCTAAATCCTGAATCTCAGAAAGCCCATGTCCTGACTGCCGCGACCACCGACTCCTTCGGAAGCTCCAGGGCGTGAAGGATTTATGGGGTGAGGGTCTGAAAGATTCTATAAAGTTGTATGGGGTTTTATAGTCTTTAGAAGTTCTTTGAGGCTTTGCTAGGTTGTAGACGGTGCTGCAAAGCTTGTATGAATTTCAAGAGTTTTGGGTGTTTCGGTTCAGGGGTTGTTTGCTACTTCTGTTCGCCGAAGCCTAGGGATCGAGGGCGCTTAAGGTTCTCAACTCTCGGCTTCTCAGGGCTCGCTGGATCTGGCATTCAAATGATTACAAGCAATCCTCAAACCCTCAACTCTAAATTACCCTAAATCCTGAAATCCTCAACCCGACAACCCTAAGCCCAGATCCCTGATTCGCCGGTGCAGGGCAAACGCTGCTGCTTGCTTTTGAGTTTTGGGGGGTCAGGGGTGTCTCGGGCCGTAGTTCTAGGATTCTGGAACTCGACTGAAGCGACTGAGGAGCGTGAGCTTGCCATGAATGCCAAAACCTGTGAAGAGAAGCAGCTGAAGGCTGAAGGCTCTTTCCAACGCGTTAAACGTGCTGTGTCCGGTGCAAGTTCGGAAACGCGCGTTGCTCGCTGTGCTCGTAGGCTTCCAGAGTTCAGAGTTACACCTCAACAACCTGGAAACCCCTAAACCCTAAACGTTATGCGCGGGAACCCCTAGCCTAAAGCCCGAAACCACTCCGGCGGATCAACTCGAGACTCCGAAAGCCTTTGCCCATGAATGGCAAGGGCCAACAGAACTACCAACAGAAAGGCTGAGCTAGGGTTTAGGAGCTAGTGTTTAAGAGTTCGGGGGCTCAGGGTTGAGGCCTTTAGAGGCATAGGGGCGTAGGGTTCCTAGTTCTAGTGATCGTAGGTCCACATCATACACCGCGAAAGGTTGAAGGTTTCGGGCTTTGAGGGTCAAGGACTTCGGGCTCGAAGGATGTAGGTGGCCACGGGTTTTGAGGTTGCGGCATCTTGGTGGCAAAGCCGAGTTCTGTTCATTTACGGCCCCTGCAGACATGGACCACCGTCACGAGGATAGGTCTGCCGCCACGGGCCGATGTACGGTGTAGAACTTACATAAGGTGTAGGGTCTACGGGTTGGGGTTTGAGCTTGAGCCCAGGATTCGATTCTTGAGACTTTCGGATGTTAGGGTTTAGGGTTTAGGGTTAGACTAAGGTTTCGAGGGGGCGCGGCCTCGCACCTGTATGTGGCCTTTTTTGGCAGCTGCGGTTTGAGATCATGACAAGGCCCATGCACAAATCTTGTACTCAAGCTGAAACCCCTCACCCCTCAGTTTTCTAAACTCGAAACCCGACCCTGAAACTTCATCCTAAAGCCCCAAAACCGAAGAAGGCACCCCGGTATTTTTGAAACCCCTGATTACCTACTGGGTTCTTGCTAAGGAAGTTAGGTCAAGTTCTCACAATAGGGATCTGTAGTAAATCATGCGGTGTTCTTGTTTTGGTAACTTGAATTCAAATCGCTAACAAAACCCCAGCTTCACACTTCAGCGTCCCGATGCTCTCCAGGCGGATCCGAATTTCAGGTCAGGGCCGTCGTGACCCTAGACCCATTCCCTTCAAGAAGGGTTTCTGGCCTTGGTTAGTTTAGGTTGTGAGGCTTTAGGTGTGGGGGTTGTGGGCTTTTGAGGGTTTCGTTGCTTTGTGTAATATAAAGCCCTTGACTATCGATTTACAGTTCAAACACTAACCTTTCCATCCTGTCAATACAAATACTCTAGAATCTACCCTTCTTTACAGAGCCTCTTTCAAGCAATAAGGAGATATTGAATTCAACATTACTATCAGGATGAAATTTTGCTACGACATATCCAACCCCCCTTGCATGATGTATAGAAACCATATCAGATCTCTCTTCCTGCAGGGATCGGCTCCCAGATCCACCGTCTTCGTGCGGCCCAGAGGTTCAGAGCGAGCTGGCTCGGGCACTGCAGAAAAAGCGTTACATAATCTACTGGAACCACATAAAACCCCTTCTATGTCGTGCTTTTGTGTCGACGCTCAAGACTTTGGCGGTTGTGCCTCGCCCTCCATGTCATCAGGCTCTATTTCTGAGTGTTCGTATGAGGCTTCGTGTTTAGGGGTTCTTTTGGTTCGGATAAAAGGGTTTGGGCTTTAAGCCTCCGAACACTCAACCGAACCTTCTGCGGATACCCAACTGCTCTCGCTGAAGCCCTGGCTTCCAGTAAAAAACACAAGCAGTCGGAGCATGCTGCCGTGGACAGAGAGCTACAATGTGTTTTCAATACTCAGTGCTTTGGGCTGCGATGCCGTCAATCGTGGATGTCCACCGCACTGCCCGCTGCAACTTCTACGAGCGTGTTCGCGCAACAAGCCATGATCTCGTGCACACAACCGAAGCCAGGTTGCTTTACAGTTTCTGTTCTGTTGGGTTCTGAAGAGTTTCCTTTGAAAGGTGTGTTTAGAAAAGTTCTCAACAGTGCAGTTCGAACTCCAAACCGTAAACACTAAACCGCCCACCCACACGGACCTCTGAGTGCCTCTTCACCACTTTAGGCTTCCTCTGCAGATTAAAGGTTCCCAACTTTGGAAATCGATGCGCTCCGCTGCAGGTCTCTACCACCACAGTAAACACGGACGAATTGCAGCGTCATATCTGCAAGCTGCCGTGAAGGCATCTTAAGTTGAGTTTTGGGCCCTTTTTGGCGGAACGACAACTGGCACAAGGATGTCTTGGGCAACGAGTGCCGCCCTCTCGAAGCGGAATTGAGAACTAGACAGGCCACCATACAAGGAATCCCGCACCTGCAACACGCCAAAACTTCATAGGTTACGCAGAAACTTTTACATTTACATCCTCGTAAGCTCCAAGACCCAACAAACCTTGCTACCTAAACACGAAGCGTGACCAAAGCTCGCGCAAAGACGCTCCTCCCACTCGCTGCTTTGTGGTGGCTCGGTGGGGGGTCGCTGGGCGGCTCCAAAAGCCCTCTGGACTCCCAAAGCCGACTTAGGCTCGGGGTTTCGGCTGTAGGGTGTAGGGGGTGTAGGGTTTTGGATTTAAGGGCCTTTCCGGTTTTACGCTCGTTTGAAAGGGCTCCTTTGGGCTCTGGGATTGAGCCTGAACTTCCTGAACCAAAGCCTCAAGGCCTTAACAGCGGATTCCAGATTGTTACCGGGACCCTCTGCGCGAAAGCACCTGATCTACATTCCACGTTCTTCAGGCTTCCCTTCGGCCGACAACTCTAAGAGTCGGATCCTTTCTCACCCTTTTGGCCAATGTTTTGGCCCGGCGTCGGCTTGAGAGCCGAGGGGTTTCGGGGAGCCGAACCCGAAGCTTTGCCGAAGCCGCCACCAGTGGCTTCAAGCGATCGGCGGATCCGGTGTCACAGAGTTTCGGGCTGCTGAGACCGAAACGGCGCTATGAAAAGATGATGGCAATGGCTGTTCGCTTGCGGGTCATCACCTAGTGTGGCAGCAGCAGCAGCAACAAGTAGTGGAAATAGGAGGAATGGCAGCAGCAGTATTCCTTCATTCCACATGCTGCATGACGATCCGGTCTGCATAGCGAGCAGTAGCAGAAGTACACTAGCAGGGGTAGCAGCAGTAGCTGTAGTTGTACTAGTGGACGTCGTGATGGCGGTGGTGGCAGAAGCCGTACCGTAGAGCCGTACCGTAGCGCTAGCCTTTGCAGTGGCCGCGGTAGTAGCAGTAGCGCAGCAGCGGTAGCGCAGCAGCTGCAGGAGGAGGAGTACCAGTACCAGTACCAGTACCACTAGCAGTACCAGTACCAGTGGCAGTAGCAGTAGCAGCAGCAGCCGTCGTCGTAGTTGTAGTCGTAGCCGTGGTCGTCGTCGTCTCGTCGTTGTCGTAGTCATCGTCAGCGTCCTCCTCGTTGTCGTAGTCGCAGTCGCCATCGCCGTTGTCGTAGCCGTCGTCGCCATCATAGTAGTTGTAGTCGTCGTCGCAGTCGCAGTCGCAGTCGCAGTCGCAGTCGGAGTCGGAGCCGGAGTCGGAGCCGGAGTCGGAGTCGGAGTCGGAGTAGTAGTCGTAGTAGTAGGAGTAGTAGTAGTAGTAGTAGTAGTAGTAGTAGTAGCAGCAGCAGCAGTAGCAGCAGTAGCAGTACTAGTAGTAGCAGTAGCAGTAGCAGCAGCAGTAGCAGTAGCAGTAGCAGTAGCAGTAGCAGTAGCAGCAGCAGCAGCAGTAGCAGTAGCAGTAGCAGTAGCAGTAGCAGTAGCAGCAGCAGTAGTAGTAGTAGTAGTAGCAGCAGCAGCAGTACTACTACTACTACTACTACTACTACTACTGCTGCTGCTACTACTACTACTACTACGACTATTACTAATGGAATCATACAAACACTAGTAGCAGAAGTAGTAATAGCAACTGTCAGTTGTAGGAGAAGGAGGAGGAGGAGGCGGAGGAGGAGCGGCTGCAGCAGCGGTCTAGTTGCAGCAAAGATAGTAACGCAGATTGATCACAGGGGCAGCAGCAGAAGAAACGTCGCCAGGGAAAGTCTAGGACACCGGATCACAGTGCATTTCAGGGACGTTGCATGAATTCGGAATCAAAGCCAAGACACACGGCTTGCTTGTATTGTGCCGGCAGCCTTCGTCTGGCGTGTAAGCCCCTCTCTCCAGCGAAAAAGCCGTTCTGGATAGGTGTACTGCAAGAGGGTGGTTATCAATCTGTCCCAGAGTTTGCTGACATCAGGCGTCGATGATGCGCAGCATGCGCACCACCTCTGGGTGTCGGCTTTTGGGTCGCAGGTCTCAACTTGGAAGCTCATGGTTGAGGTTGGTGAAGGGTCTGAAGCAAAACCGTCGTAAGGACTCCGAAGCTTGGATCATCTTCTCGGCATCAACAGAATGAGAAATTCTACTCGTTGGCTTGCCTTAGGGCCGATTGCTCAAGGGGTCTGCCGCTCAGCGCTTCGAGCAGATCCCGGTAAGTTTAGAATCCACGGAGTTTAGGGTTTAGGATTTGTGAAACCTCAAATGAGCTGCTGCAGAAGCGGCTCCTTCACCCCATGATTCCCCGCGCCTTCGCCCTGCAGATCGGACATCTTCGGTCCGACTGGCAGACCCCCACGGCACACAAGTGGCAAACCTCGTGGTGTAAGCAAGGTCAAGCTCATGGTCAAGAGTGCCAAGAAGATCATATGTAAAGACTTATAGGAAAGTAGGATTGTATGGATGCAGCCTGGATTTGGCTGTGCCTTGAGGATGTACGACGCACTATCAGACTATCACGAAGATTTTGGCTCCTAACTCAAATTTACACCCTGAACCCAGAGACCAAGCCCGGAACCCGATCCCAAAAGCCGAGAAAGAACCCCAAGTAAACCCGGCACCAAATGCACTCAAGGCTCGCAGCGGTGGCCGCAGGGTGTGAAGGCGTAGCGGCGCGGCTGCGCCATACAGACCACACCTTGGACTTCTGGCATCTAGCCGAAAAATCTGGGAGCAGTTGCTTTCAAACTAGGCATTTTTCTTGGTTCAATGCTTGACAGATTTGACAAGCAAGAAGTTTCGATCATAACCTGCTATGGAGATACACTGGGAAACTGCGCAGATAGGTAGGTAGATAGATATATACGTAGGTCTTCATTCATGTGGCCTTTTGAACAAAACTATATAGCAAAGGTCGCTATACAACATGCTACAGCAAATTACACTACATTGACCGAAATGCTAATCCCTGAGGCCTTTAACCCCAAACCCTGCACCCTAAATTACAAGCAGCCCTGCCCGACTTATAGAGGGGCCTGACTAATTAGAATCCCATTATGCTATGATTATACTAAGGAACCCCCAAAATAGTATTGCTAAATATCAGGCTCCCTACAGTACAGAATAAACCGACGCTCCGGGGCTCGGACATTCACCATCCCGGGAGGCGGTGTCGTTGGGTCTCGAGGGCTGGGCTAGGAGCTTCATCGCCTGCACAAACCGTCTCTGGGTTCTTGTTAAGGGAATTGACTATAATAAAGAACCGTATTATTTACTATAGATCTCTACTATGCTAAATTGTCGAAGTTTATGAAGGGGCTCGGGTTTAGGGTTTAGCGGTTTAGCGATATTTTTGTTCGGGCCTTGGCAAATCGTATGCTGAGACACTGACTCTCAAGCATCAAGCCTGAAATCCCGGATCCTAGATCCGAAATGGAAGCCCCCCCGATGCCACTTGTAATGTTCAGGGTGCAGCAATGTACTAGCAAACACGCACTCTGGAGTGCACTGGAATAAACTTTTGACTGCTACATGCTCCGTATGGCACTATGCAGCAAGACCTGGACTACTCTGTGCTAACGTGCATTACACTGCACAAGCAACATCTACCATCATATACAATGAGTTGCGACAAGATGTCACTACATGGCCCTTTACAGTATACTGGTCTGACTGGTATGCTGAACAGGCGATGTCATTCTGAGTGCAAAAATCCACAGCACGCTTCACCATACTACACTCGTTGCACATGACACTTTGCAACAACATCAAAGCTGAATGAAAAACAGCAGAGGACTGCGAATCATGCCGAAAAGCATGACCGAACCCCGAAAGCCCAAACCTCAGACCCGGAACCCTAGCCCTAACCTTAAACTTTTACATGTGCACACGTAAGCCTAGAATTGCAGTCTTTGCACGATCCAGAACAGAGCTCACGCGCGAGACCTCCTTGAGCTGATCTTCCAGCTCTTTCACCTCGCACGCAGGATTGTGGGTTCAGGATTGGCTGCAGGTTAAGGGCTCACGGTAACGAGGCCTGGGTGAAGAGCTCACAAGTACTTGAGGATGTTCATCAAGAACAAGAATGATAAATGTGAATACTGGAAAATGGGGACACACACGCACAAACAGAGAACAAGACAGACACAGAGAGAGAGAGAGAGCGAGAGCGAGAGCGAGAGCGATTGCGAGAGCGAGAGAAATGTCCACCTTTCTTCCCAACCGAGCCCAAAACCCTACGGCTCCCCTCCCACCCGGTTGCAAAGCAGCCTGCCTGTGCGCGCAGCTCGCCTCGGCTGCGCAGCTTTGCTGCAGATTTCAGTGTTTCAGGCTTGGGGCAATAGAGCTCTTTAGGGCCTCTAGGGCCTAAGGCTTGGCAGCGGAGCATTGACTGTTGCCACGGGGGGCTTTGGACCCCAGGTCGCACAGGGACAAGGCACTGCAGCTGGTGCACTCCATCTTCGCGTTACATCCTGCAGCTCCGGAAACGAGGCTTTCAGCGTTTCCGGGGCCATTGCACGAGGTTTGGGGCATCCGGGTTCGGAGTTTCGGTTTGGGATTACGGCGCATCGCTTTGCTGGTTTAGAGCTTCGGCATGCTTAGGGCCTAGGGCTTTGGATTTAAGAGCATGGGGTTCCACGTGTTCGGCAGAAGGCTGGAATCTTCCACTGAGGCTGTAGGGCATGCGGCTTCAGATTCCCCTAAACCCTAAACCCGGAATCGGTGCAGGCGCTTGCGGGAAGAACAAGCGGGCAGGGATCCTGGCATGGGCTGATTTTCTCATAAGGGTTCTATGGGGGTAGAAGGAGTTTGAAGGCGGAAAGGTTCTATAAGATCTTTTTAGAGTTCAGTAAGGTAGCCCCCGGAGATGCGACACCGTGCCCGAAGCAGAGACGCGGGATCTTGCATCCTAGCCATCACCTGGCGAAAGTAGCCCTAAACCTTCGGCCCAGAAGCCACAAACCCTGAATCCTGGACCCTTGAAACAAGGCCTTGAAACGCTGAACCCTGAAAACCCTTCAACATTTCCCTAAACGCCCAAAACCAACCCGGAGTCCTGAGAGAGAGCAGGTGGAGTTGCCTTGTCTGGAGGCTTGGGCCATCTTGTTCCCAGGAGCTCATCAAGGGCAGCTGAGCGTTTATATGGGTGTTACAAATGAGATTAACGTATGCAAAATCGGCCAGGCGTTGGTTGGCATGCTAAGGCTGTTGCAAGGGCTTGTGTACAGGATCTATGCGGGCTTTGGAGGGTTTAATGTACGGGCCTCGATCATTGAAACAAGGGTTTTCGAGTATGTTGTCATAAAGGGATGATGATTTTGAGGCAGACCTCTATGTTCAAAAAGTGTGAGTTTTTGTGACCCCGAGTAAGAAACCCGAACGGTTAGGGATAAGCTTTCAGGGTTTAGGGTTCGAAGCGCCTTCTCGAGAATCTGCTCTAGCACCCGTGTGTGATGAATGATGGTTTGAGGTTTAAGGGTTTTTCAGAGTTGAGCGTTAAAGGTTTAGAGTCTAGAGGTTTCAGAGCCCAGGATTTGGTGGTTTGCAGGGTTTGCCGCAAAGGGCATCCGCGCTTCACGTTCAAGCTTTAGGGCTTGGAGTTGAGGGATGCAGGGTTGAAGTCAAAGGGCGTGAGGTCTTAGACACGAACTTGGAATCTGAACGGCACACAGGCGTTCAGCTGCCCTGTGGGGTTCCTTGTGCTATGCTTATAGCAGCTTGATGGAGAAAAAGTCGCGCTCATCGATGCCCGTAGTTAGACCTGAACGTCTAAGCGACAAGATCCCGTGAAAAAGTAACTCAAGATCTTGTGTGGCCACATGGTAACACATCAGACCACAGGACACCGGAGACAAAAAGAGACTAGAGACAACAAGCGGCTATGATGACAGGTTGGGCAAACAACATGCAAAAGGATCTAGAAGACATTCCTGAAACGCTCAATCTCAAGCCCTCAGCCCAGGGCTCTGTCCCTCTACAGCCTGAGCAACCCCAAAACCCAAGCCAAGCCTAAGCGCCTGAACATCTTGCAGTCCCGGTGCTCAAAGTCGCCTCGTCACTGGCGGGTTCGCCTGTAGTGGGGGCGTACGAAGGCTTGTTCTGCAGGGTGGTTCGGGCGCCTGGTTGTTTTGATGGCTTCCAAATGTCGGCTCTAGACTTGCCAGTCAGCAGCCTTGATGATGAGAACACGACTTAACTTTGGGATATACTTATACTATACTTGCCTAGTGCCCTGTACCCCAAACCTCCAAGGCACCCTAAACTCCGCACCCTCATTAAACTCAAGATCCTAAATCCTCCCCCTCAGTCTCTCCTTCCGCGCCTGGATCGGGCGTGCGGCTCGCCCGGCACTTCAGCAGCCTGGCCGCCCAGGGGAGTTCAGGATGTGTCTCTGTAGCTCTGTTCGTGTACATGTGCAAAGAAATCAACAAACGCCTAGACATCGTTTTTAGATAAACACGTAGACAGATAGACGGAGGGACAGGTAGATAGCTGGACAGACAGAACGACAGACAGAAAGAGAGACAGACAGATAGACAGACACACAGACAAACAGCGAGATAGAGAGCATGAGCAAACATGACAGAAACATAAACACACATATTTAAATTTACCGAGGAACGTGTCCGCATCAACGCATCTACAAGAGCAATATCAATATCAGAGTATAATATTAGTATAATTATAGATATTCGGAAACGGAAATAGAGAGAGAGAGAGTGAGTATTGGACAAGAATCGACGGACGCGACGAGCAAGCTGTATCAAACAGAAAATCAGACGCGATGCAAATGAGTGAAAGGTAGAAACTGACGCAGCGATAGATCATAGCTGATGAAACACGAAACTCTGACGCACACGCGAAAAATCTGCAATGATGAAGAGTGATATGCAATGATACATGCCAGTACATGGTACACATGTAAAGTACAATATTACATACACGCGTGGGATGCAGCAACACTTGCAAGCAGAAGCTAGGCCACCCTACATCAGGCCCCATGTTCAAACGTGCTGCAGGCGAGGTGGCGAAGAAGTTTTAAGCTCCTGCCTCGCTATCAGTGGCTCCTTGACAGTATGAAACTGAAATGGGAGTTTCCGAAAATAGGGGACCCTGATGTAGTACCCTAAATAATAGGATCCCTATTACAAGGACCCAAAAATAGGGTACCCCTAATTTCGGAAACTCCTAAATACCTAGGCATACGTAAACCCGAAACCCTAAGCCGCAAAGCCTGAACCCCAAAGCCTGAACCCCAAACCCCGAAACCCTTGAACCCTAGCGAGCCTGAGGCCTTCGAAGCAGATGGCCATGCCGAGGCGCACAGGGCCGGGGGCCACAAAAGCGCTACTAAGCCCTTAAGCTTCCAGTTGTAGGGTTGTGGGGGTCTACGGCTTTAGGGCTTTCTTGTTTTAAGGTTGCTTCCTGGGGGTCGGCCAGCCCAACCAAAACTTCCTCGACTCTTACAAAAACCCATTCCCTGAACCCCCACACTCGCCGGAATTTTAAGGGGAAACGAGGATCGGCTCGGGGCTCGCCTGTGACCATCCTGGGCCGCACGGCTCCGGCAGAGATTTTCGCAGTGTTCTTCGGTCGCTTTGGGTCTGGGCCTGGTCGGCCTCGAGACCCTGAGATGCTGTGGGCCGCAGGGTTGGTGTACTTTGGGGCATACTTGGGCTGGGGCTTCAAGACTTGAGTTTAGAGTTTAGGGTTTAGGGTCTTGGGTTTAGGGCTTGAGGCTTTAGGAAATTGGGTTGTAAGGCTTAGGGTTTAGTTTTGAGGGTTTGGGGTTGTGTTTTGGGCTTTCAGATTCAGGGACTAGGGTTTCGGGGTTAGGGTTCGTCAGTGGCGCTCCCCAGGGCCCCTCTCCTCCAGCTCCACCGATTTTCCATCGTGGCCGTCGAAGACCTCGCGTCTTCGGTGCGGAGACCCTGAGTTTCCTGAATCTCTAAGCCCTGAACCCTATAAGCCCTTACCCTAAACCCGACAGCTGCCTGCTTTGTCAAACTTGGCGCGACTTCCTGACTCCCGAGCTCGCTCGAAATTCAAGCCCCCGAGCCTCTAAATCCCCCTGCAACCCAGAAAAGTTCAGCACCATCAATCTGAGCAAAGCTCAGGGTTTGGACTTCAGGGGGTTTCGGGTTTAGAGTTCACGGCTTCCGGATTTAAAGTTCGGGGCTTCGGGACGGTAGGGTCCCGGACCTTTGCCTGCGGCCGCTCAGGAGTTGAGGGTTTGCGTTGGGGCTCAAGGTTGCTTGCTTCCCAGTATATAAAATCAGCCAAATAACATAATAGCGTAAGCATAGAATACAGTATCATTTAGAATATAATGGAACATCATAATATAGAATTCATCCGCCTGGATCCTGAGCGGCGTCACCAAGACCACCCTGTACCGGTTGGCCTGCTGGATTGTGGGCTCTGGGCGTTGAATTCTTCTGCGGCGCAGGGCCTTGCCCCTTTGTTGGAGCTAGGGTTCTGGAGGGGGTTTCAAGCTCTGCCGAACTCCCTAAACCCCTGAACGCACATCCTTGCAAGGTAAGGGCACACTCCGTCTTCACCCCCCCCCCCCCACCCCGCCATCCGACACCACTCCGATGACACCCACAGCGCAAAACACCCCATAGCAATCAGAGGAGACAACAGCACAGCACAAAAGAAAANGAGGGGTTTACAACCTCGACCAACCCCCCTAACCCCCTAACGCCCATCCCTTCCAAGGTAAGGCCCCCCCCCTCTTCCCCCCCCCCCCCCCTCCCCGCCCAAGTCCATCCATAGGCGAGTCACAACCCCGCTAGAAAGCACCACAGCATCTGGCATGACACCTACTCAAGAGAAGCGCAGCCATCAAAAGCCAAACAATCGAAGGCCTTGAAAACAACAATGGGCCGGCAGATAAAGAGAACATAACGGGCAGAACATGAACATTGCTGATCATGAAGAGTACTATGGGTAGCTTGAATTGAAGCACGTTTCAGGTTTCGGATGTAGCATGCGATGCTCATCGTTCTCATTCGCAGTATACTCCATGTGGTTGTACATTATACTAGCTAGCTTATGCACTATGTTATCGTCATTATAGTCATATTACATGTCTTGATTTCCCTAAACCGAAAAACCCTAAACCCGAAACCCGAAACCCGAAACCCTAAACCCATTTGCATTCTAGTCGGCGGTCCAGTCTGTGGCACGTCGGGCCTCTGGGCCCTCCAGGAGGAGGCTGCCCAAAGAGGGCCCACGGCGGCCCTCAGAAAAAGCTGGGGCCCGGCGAGGGCTTAGGTTCTTTTTTCTTGAGCGCCTTTTTCCGCCTTGCAGGGTTTAGGGTTTAGGGTTGAGGGTTTTCGGTTCCGGCTTGGTATTTAGAGGCTTGGTGCTTTGAGCTGAGAGGTTTAGAGCAGACTGAAGCGTGGGGGCGCGGGATTCCTCTAGGCGTCGACTTTTCGGGTTTCAGAGCCCAAGATTCTCGTGCCGGGGCCTCGTGGGAGCTTCAGCTTACCTTTGGTTAGTAGGGAATGGAGGAATGGGGCAGAATTATAACTACTATTACTACCATTCTTCCATTCCCTACAAACCAAAGGTAGGTCAGACATGGCTTGGAAGGCGGATGTGTTTAGGGTTTAGGGCTCAGGGAAACCCATGTCCACAGTCTTTCTGGGCGAGTGGAGGCCATGTCCACTCAGGGAATGGTCTTACAACGGAAAGAGCGGTACCTCCTCTGCTCTGCCAATCGCAAAGCAGTACCGTACTCCCAAAACCCGAGCCCACTCAGGTGTCGGCAGCAGCGTCTTCCCCGAAGCTGGTGGCAAGCGGCTTAGGCGCACTGTTGCCAGCACCCATGGCTCCGCTTTTATCCCCGATTGAAGACTCCCGTTTAAGGCATCGACGATGCGACGGGTGACTTGGTGGTAGGAGGGGGTGATGTCCTTCGTGAAGGATTCTTTTCTCGAGAGGGAGTTCTCTTATAACAGCGGCTTCTGCCAAGTGCAGCAACTGCGACTGCTATCGCAGGCGAAACCGTCTCAAAAGAGTGTTGCAGACTTTGTGGAGCTGCTGTGGGGAGCCTCGTGCAAAAACGTGTGTCGACCTAAGATCTTGCTAACTCCGTGCTGAAAGCCACAAAAGCGCAAGCACCAAAAACAGGCTCCAGGGCAAAATGCAGAGCCGTCTCGTGGCAAAGTTCCGCCAGGCGCTTGATTTTCTCGAATGCCATGGCATTCTGCTCTCACAAGCTCTCGACTGCATCCGCTGGAAAGCCACGATGTAGCACCATGGTTCCCACCAGATTCTTGTATGCCTAAGACGCTCACGCCACCACAAGAATCGACAACAAGCTTATCACTGTCTGCATGGTCCCTCTCCCTCTCCTTTGCTTGGACAGAGGGGCCTCAATGCCTACGCTTTCGGCACACCTGCGCGAGTCTGCAGAGTTCTGGGAGAACGATGCTGACAGGAGACTCCCCGGACTGTGAAGTCTCTCAAAGTTAGGGTTTAGGGTTTAGGGTCCCTAAACCCTAAACCCTAAACCCCAAATCATAGCCATCACAGCTTGAGTACAAGATAAGCATCGACTCGCTGCCTGGTACAGTGGTCCCAACTCCCAACACGTGTTCCTTCTCCTCTCTCTCGCATATCATCTACTGTAACCTAGTGTAATCTAATGAATCTAATGAACTATGATCTCTGTCTTGTTCTCTCTCTCTCTCTCTCTCTCACTCTCTCTCTCTCGTGTCCTTTCGACAGTCTGCTCCGGCCAGCCATGCCCGAGAGTGTCTTGGCCTCAACCCTCGACCTGCAAACCCATGAATCTCCAGCAAACACCAAGACCACTCGGCCTCCTCCCATAAGCCGAATTCTCTGAGCCCGACTCTGAACCCCTGAAATCCAAGCTTTAACTTTGCATGTCGCCGAGAGTCGCAGCCCCGCACCATGTGCAGCGACCAGTCTGTCGTTGCACGTGGCTGAAAATGCGCCAAGAGCGTCTCTTGCCTTGCACGCTTTAGCCACGCATAGACGGGCCTTAAGCATTCGATAGGGTTTTGGCGCATAATTTTGCATCATCATAACAAAGAATTACAGGGCTTCGCTAACGGGCACGCAGGAGTTTGGCGTTGAGGGTTCGATAAGACTTTGAAAGGCTTGGGACTTGGGGTTTACCACGAACCCTAAACCCTCGTTTTCCAAAGGTTAGACGAGAAAGCTCGTAGGGGGTCCCAATACGAACACCCGCGAAACGCAAGGAAGGGGAGCTGCGTTTTGGGTGCTCAGGGCGCCAAAGATCGAGATCCTCGTGAAGCAATAAGGCGCATATACATGCACATCAAAGAGAACTACTACACATACATTTGTTCATATGCACATGGCCCTTGGCCCATGGCTGTTCCGAGTCCTTTCCTTCTCGGCCTAAACTAGTGCTAGAGCACCGAGTTTGCTCTAGAAACGCCTGAACCACAGTACTGAACCACCCCAACGTCGTCGTAGACACCACAGGTTGCTCGAAACAGGTCGAGGCACTGCTCCGTCTCATGCAAGCCATCCACAAAAGCCAGGTCGTATTGCTCGGATCGCATCGCGGCAGGCACATCCTTCTCAGCACTGCTTCGGTCATACGCACAGCCAGACGAAGAAAGTCGACAACAAATTCCTGAATCAGAAACAACACCAGCATCAAACTCACAACCGAAGCGTGGTCATGAAAACACTATCCTACCATCATCAGAGCAAGATGCCATGACATGTAAAGAGCTCCAAACCCCAGGACTGCAGACCTGAACCTAGCCCGATGTCCTCTGGGGAGATGCCTTTGGTGATCTGAACATCCAACCCCTCCGCTGCAGCCACTCGGCGCGTCAGCCATGAGCCGGCATGGCCGCAAGCCTCGACATGGGGCGGCCAAGGTTATATAAGTGTACTGTTCTCTCCGTAGAATATTTTGGGAGGAAGCTCCTCTATCTCTCTATGTAAATACATATCCACTGGATACACGAACGATGTATGTATGTATGTATGTACTAAATACGTATACAGATATGACTCAGATATGGATAGGGAGATAGATAGACAGATAGACATAGACAGACAGAGTGATAGATAGATAGATAGATAGAAACGTGTACGCATGGATGCATAGGGTACTTAATGTGTGTGAGTGTGAAACTGTTGCACAACCCACGGTGAACATGTTCACGGAGACATATATCTACATCTTTAGGAAGAGGTACAAACATATTATGTACATATGGCCGTACAGAGCAGGAAGATATATAATGTATGTATGTATATATACATATATATACATACACACATATACATCTGCACGTGCGTGATAGGATATATGTACACACACGTACATACCAAATCGTGCTACATCCTACATGTCATACTGATTTAATGCATGGGTGAATCTTGCTCCATATACCAAACACCGCTACTCATGTGAGTAGTCCTAAGAGTCGGTGATAGACAGTGGTTCCAAAGAACATGCTCAATTACCGTGGTGAAGGTAGCCGAGAATCATGACGACATAAACAACGATGGATGCACCAGCAACCGCAACAGCAGCCATCACTAAGCTGAGTCATAATGCGCAAAACCCGCCTCAAGCACGACAATCGCGACGATGGCAAACGCAGCAGGACAAGCGAGAACACCCAGAACAAACAAAAACCCGACAATTGGAAAAAGAGAAGCAACGAGCTGCGGCTTACCAGGACCCAGGCATTCTGTTCTGCATCGATGGCATCGACGGAGCCGCCGGCACCTGCAGCAATATGTGTCAACATGGCGTGATGTTCACATCCAATTTGCAATGGACGCCTCGGACACATGAACCACAGTCATCACATGGTGCAGCATGTACGCACAGCATTCTTCAGAATCTCTCCACGGCACCTTTCTCCGCAAAAAGATATCCGAGGACGCTCGTCGAGAAGCCAAAAGAGTTCCTCATATTGCCAAAACACAACGGAAAGCCCATCCCAAGAACGGCCCTCCACGGACAGCAACAGCACAGCAAATCAATTTGTGCATCCAGTCGAAACAGCGGACAAATTCCCTCGGTGGAACAAGGACATCGCAGTTCGGAGCCAATGCAAAGAAGCATCCCAATGATGAACACCCGCACAGCCGGCACAGACAGGACGACCCGCTTTAGCTGCAGAAACAACTCCACGTCAGCGTCCGTCATGCCCAAGTCCCACGGCAAAAGTGTAGAGTTCTTGTGCCTGGCGATGCATTTGCATATCACCTGTGCAAGCGACCAGAGACAATCAAGGAGCAAAGGGCTGCGAAAGTACCGCATCGCATGTTGGCATGCCCCTAACTGATAACTGATGACACTGTGACGGGACAGCGAGAAGACGCAGCATAAGGATAGGCATACTTGCAATCCAAGGAACTTTAAAGGCAACCCGCTGCCAGCAGTTCAAGCTTCTGACCTTCCTACGTCAACCGGCTCCGAGCATCCGACATTGCCCTCAAAACCCCTCGCCTGTTGACTTTCACGGACGGAAAAAACCTTAGCTGAGCAACTGCCAACAATCAAAACGGACAATGATAGCATCGCCAAAAACATCCAGGACAAGGGCAACAATATCTGAACCAGGCACGCAGTCCAACTAGTTGCTGACAGCAACACTAGTGACAACAAGTGCCGACACCACAATACAGGAGCAGCAACAGTCAACATGGAATAATCTCGAGAACAAGAGGATCAGTGGTGGTTCCAGCAGCGACAACAGCCAACAGTTGCCAGCTTCCCGACAGTCCACCCCGCTACCTGAAATAGGTCAACGAATTTCACTTGCAAATTCGTAGAAATGTCCCAGAAAATCTCGCTTTAGCTCAAATCACAGGTCTCGAGAATAAATGCGGAGTGGCAGCATTCCATTCGGAGTCCTCTGTCCGAAGGCTGTGATAGAACAGTGAAGGCTCACAGCGTGCAAGCCTGCCGAAATGTCGCCGGCCGAGGGCTGAAGGTCGAAGCTAGAGCAACGAGAAGTGGGCAACAACAGCCATAACTGCAAGAATAGTGCCATCATAAGGATAACAGCCACAACTTCCTCTACAGCTCCACTGTTCGGCCTTGCTGATCTGGAGAATGGTGGCTGCCACAGTGTTCCTCGGTGCTGGAGGGCAATGTAGCTCACGGTGAAACACAACACAGTCGTGAACGAATTCAGGCGAAGCCTCTGAGGGAGCTGACGTATGTCCACCCAAGGCTCGCAGTGGTAAGCAAGATCCAGCCTTGCCTCAGCACTGGAAGAAGAACAGCAACGGGCTCACCATCTGCTTCGCTGAGCCACTTGCGAGTCTGCAGCATGTACAAGCCGATTAGGGTAGCTGCCAGGACTGGGACTTGATGACTGCGACAAGACCAGTAAGTGAACTCGATCATCGCTACTACACTAAACTAAGCTGACTCTTATATAAGACCTCTCCGAAGGACCACCACCAAAGCGCTGCTTTGCCGAGCCCAGGTTCTGAAAGTACCACGTCTCAACCGTCCAAATGATCCCTGCAGAGTTCACAAAACATCTACCGAAATGTCAAACCAAAAGCAAGCCAGCTAAGGCAGTAAGGCAAAACAGTATCCTATGCCCTAGGCCAACGCAGCATTACGGAAGAACTTGAATGAAATCGAATCGGAAAAACCGTACCATCAACTGACCCGAGACCTCGGGTGTCAGGGCAACTGGCGTTGGATGGCAAATCCTTGACATCCGTAAGAAGAAGCTGTCGAACAGGCTGACTGGCCCCAACTGCAGCAAAGGCCTCCACAAATCAAAAGGCACAAAGGGACGCAACATGCTCATTGGTTTCGCGGCCGCTGCACTGCAGCTGCACATAAGGGTCAGCTGTTCTGAAGAGATAACAAGGACAAAAGATGAAGAACAGCAGAACTCAAAGCATGTCCTTTTCACAACAGGATGAGGGCTGCTTGTGTTGCTGCACAGACAAAACTGTGTGCACGGGACAGACGCTTTTTCAGTCCTACGCAATGAACCTCAGGCTATTGCGGTCAGTTGGCGTGTTACGCCGATTTGGTGCGCCTCCATTGCTTTACTGAACAATCGGTCATACTGTTCCCTTCCAGACCCAAACAAACTTTAAACTAATTGTGAAGGCCCCACATAATGCCCTGCACGAGCCTGTCTGCCCAAAATTATATTGCAAACAGCCCAATAAAACCTCCTCTACGTATCAAGGGCCCCATACGGGTTCCTTTAAGGGTACTATAGGGTTCTTAATAGGGTTCCCTTTAAAGGATTCCTTTAGTGGGGCAGGAGGGCGCCTGTTTCGGCTCCAGCTCCCGTAGCACCAGGATCGCCGCCGACAGGGAGCGGTGCCCCGAGGACGGAAAGCCTCACCGGGGCTTTGGGTTTCGGGTTTTTTTTAGTGTTTAGGGTTTTTTGTTATGGGCCCTTTTCGAACTGCAGATACAGCTAGAATTCCTTACCAGGATGAGCCGATGGTTGGGGCCTGTGTTTAGGGTTTAGGGTTTCGGGATTAGGGTTTTGGGTTTCGGGTATATACAAAAGCACAACAAAATGCGGGAACCCACAAGGAGTATTGTGAAGTATCTTTGCAGGGGACAGAAGCTGAAGATTGAACGAGGCTGCCCATCGGCGGCTAATGTGTGCGAGAAGCCTGGAGCACCGACCACATCAGCCGAAATTCTTCAAAGATCGAAGAAGCCTCATATAACCCCCCCAAACCCTGAACCCTAAATTGCAGCCTCCTCTCGACAGATGCAGCTCAAACTCGGAAAGGTCCGCCAGCAAGTGCATGGTGACCCTCAGGCTCCTGCTTCGGCAAGTCTCGACACACATTATGTCACTCTTATCATCATAGTTGTAATTGTTACTATTCCTATTCCTATTCCTGTTGCCGTTACTACTATTACTCTCACTGTCACTGTCACTATCCCTATCACCATCACTAGTACTAGTACTAGTACCAGTGCTATTAAACTGTGACTACTTCTTACTATTACGATTACTATTTCTATTCCATTTTCGTATATCTTGAAATTGGTATTTCGGGTTAAGGTTACTCGCTGCAAGCTTGACCACTACAGCTGCTTTCGGCTGTGCGCTGTACACCCGTCCTCTGTGAGCCACTGACCGAGAAGCTTAAAGTCGATTCATCCGTTTCTCGGAGGTAGCAGTCATGGAGCACACGCCCTGGGATGCAAGAGGATGCCCAGAGATCTGGAGACGTCGAAGCAGTGGGTGTGAGGTTAGGACGTTAGGAGATAGAAAGCAGCTAGACATGGCTTCCGAACAAAAGAACATAGTGGTCAGAATGTCATGGGCAAAGGCGCGCAAGCATGAACAGTGCGCCCTCATCCATGCTTACACATTCCAGGCGCTTCCACACTCAAAGGCCGTCTCGGTTCGACCCCTGGTTCGTTCAAGACATCTTGCACATTGCAGAAAACATCACTGTGTAGCGAACACGGTCCTACATGAACCGACATCATCTGTGACCAGAACTCCGATCGCTCGATCCTTACTGAGTATACCGACGTGCGTCTATGCAGTCGGTGGGCTTGACTGGCTGTGCATTACCACCCCACATCAGCGTAAGCAATCCCAAGTTCGAAGCCATACATCAAACTTGAACCCCAAAACCCTCAACGCCCCACATCCGAAACTCTGAAACCCGAAAACACGACTCCTGCTTAAACCTCAAGGTCGAGGCATCCGCCGAGTTGCGTTGCCGGGCTGCAGTTTTCGCGCTTCGGGTCGATGCCTCGACGGAGTGGGACTTCGGCTTTAAGACTTAGCAGCTCGTCATGTGGAGTTGAGCCTTCAGAGACTTCGGAGTTTGGAGTTTAGTATAGCACCTACTGTGTTTTTGGAATCGGGCTTCTGTCGGGCTTCAGAGTTGAGACTCCTCATAGCACAAAGAACTGCAGGGCAAGCGGCACATGCATCCCGCAATTTGATGATGCAGCCATCCGGTTCGCCAATCTTCGCAAAAAGGGCCATGTGCACGGGGTCTGGGGCAATCAGAGTAGCCTTACCTGTCGAGCTATGAACCGCGGTGCCACAGGTCTACGCTTCCACTAGTATTGTCGTCATTGCTATCATATCTTATTTAAGGGTGGGCCGGGCCTTGCAAGCCCTGCAGCCTACAGCCAGAAATCTACTTCTCTACCCGAAGACGCAATCCGCCTCGTTGCTCCAACCTGAGATGCAGATGGTCACAAGGGGGGCATTCTATCAGGCCACTGCTGGCTGGGTGGCTGGGGTCCCTGCTAGACATAACCGTGACACGGTCCGGTCGGGAGCTTGGGCGAGACATCGCAGTACACTAACGATCGGCACTGGCTCAAGGAAGGAATGCGTGTTGCGAGAAATACGATTAAGAAGACGTGGAACGACTTCACACTCGCAAACAATCTTGTAAGAGAAGCAGCATGTTCGAATATGATCCCGGCTTGTCTGGTCTTCAGAGCGATGCTGCCCCAAAAGCTAGCGCACCGGAACCTTCGCCTGTGACGAGCATGGAGTCTACAAGTTGCAACCTGGACTCGATCCAACCGTCGCTGGAGTTGCAGACACACGGCCTCGATGGCGACATTGACACAGCAAGCACCGGATCGCAAAAAGGAATACACCAAGATAAGCCTTTGCTTCCACCTGGGGTAACATGCTTCAACCTGAAATCTGAACGGTTTGTTCCACGAGGCTCGCTCTGTGGCAGAAAGCGGAGCCGGGTGCATGCCAGTGGACGGAAGCCACGGCAAGCACAGCAGCCAAAGACGCATCACAGCACATGGCACGCTGCATGCGCATTTGATCTTGCTGCATGTTGCGCTCAATTAAAACCAACTGCGATGCCACATGCCTGGTTGCAGGCATTTCAAAAACAAGCAACTTACTCCAACCCAATGAAAGAAACACGCGCCAAAGGCGACAGCAACATTGATCTCTGCTTGTTCGACTGCACGAGATCACAGCTAGTGAAGTGCTACGACAGTGTGCTGTCCCGGGTGCACATCGTAACAACACACACTACTGCTGAACGTGCAGCATCACCGGGGCGCAGGAGAATCTTCTATGCTTCTTGCGAAGAAGCCGTTCTACCTGGGTCGACGAGTTGTCTGTACTCGACTTCTGTAGGCACTGTTCGTGCTCGCACATGCAACCCAAAAGAGAGCTCAGGAAAAGAAATTCCATCCTGCCGACAAACAGACAAAGCCAAAGCTCCTTATTATGATGCGAGACCCCTGCTGCATTCTTGCCGGACATCGACGTCCAGGTCTCTAAAACTCAAGCAACCACACACAGACCCGCAACCTGCTACATGACGAGCATGGTGCCGTACACCGTCATCACAACGCGTCATTACCGGTATGTTGTGACTGTTACTTTTACAAACACGATTATTACGACTATGACTGTGACTACGACTGGTACTATTGCTGTTATTGCTATCACTTCGATTACGATCATTGCGATCAATACTGATATTTATGCTGTTCTAGTACACATTATGAGATATTAATGATACTGCTACTAGCAACGAATAGCTACATCATGTCAGGACCATCATGCAATCTGCAGCTCGGTACAGCTCTGCACAAGCATCTGCCCGTAGACCCTCTGTGCGCACAACATGAACCTTGACGAAGAATGCGAAGTTCTGAAGACTGGACTCAGTTAGAGGAAGGCACGCAAAAGGTGCTGAAGAGAGGTGGCGGAGATGCTGAAAAAAGAACTTGCCTGAGACCAATTCAAACTTGAAATCCGCGGTTTTTCTGCTTGGACTGATCTTCCTAGATGCGCACATTGGCGCTGCTGGAGGCTCAGTCTTTCGCTGCTGACGGCTACTGCGTCTCTGCATACGCCCGGAGAAGCAGCCTGGGCGCGAGCACAAGGATGCGAGAAGATTCCATCATGCCGATGCCCAGCTCCCCAGCCGACAGAAATTTGAGACAAACTATTGAGAAATGTTTGCCTGACCTTCCCTCTAGCCAGATTGCCGTGGGCAGCTCCACTACTGCAAGGGTGGCTTCATGGTCTCGCGTGGCATCTGTTTTCGGATCGGCGGCTGATTGGTGATGGCCTTGATCTTCAGGTACGTCGCCATCACGGCTACACCCACCACAAACATGCCTGACAAGACAAGCGGGGAACGCAAGCAAAAGGTCTGAACTTTGGATCTTTCAATTCGTAGTCGTGACATCTGGAACTGTCGCACTCACAACCGACATGTTTTGGGTTTTGTGAAAACTCTCCACACAGTGTCAATGCATCGTCAGCTCTTTCGAACTTGCTACTGCTCGATTCCAAAGTTTTCGTCATGTTCGGGGTACGTCATACTGTCATGACCGTAAAAGGCTCATGCAAAAGGCCCCTGAGGTTGTCCAAGCCTACTCTGACCCAATATTTACCGGGCTGCACCCGCCGAGCACGAGGCCCACTTGTCCGTGCTTGACGATACCTGGCATGGCTCAGCAGGTTTAGTGTGACAGGTTTGGGACTCAGGGGATTTGGGGCGCAGGGCCTAGGATTTAGCGCTTGGGGTTTAGGGCTGAGGGCTATGAGTTTATAGAGACTTCAAAGGTCTCGGGGCTGGATGACGGCTGGCTGAAACTGAGGTCCGGAATCACATCTTCGAGAAGCCCTAATCCCCTAGATCCGGAACCTTCAACCGATCCCAACTGAAAAGCAGAACGCCTGCCCTGCAGGTGCAGGGCACCTTGGAGGAGGATATCCAGGGCCCAGGCAACCTTGCTGCACAGCAAGGAACACTATCTCGTATAGGACCCTGGACAGGTCAAGAATTCGCCATCGCCGCTGCTGACTTTTAAGCTGCATGGTGTTACCCTTTCCTCAATTTCCGGTTCCGCCGAACCGCTGCTTGCCGAGCTCTGCCTCTTCGCTGCCATTTTGTCAAAGCGAAGGCTTCGACAGGCTCAGATTCGGTAGACAAGGAAACATGTAAACACTTCTTTGGGTGATGACCTCAATGATCCGGAGCGAAACTTGAACTGAACGCCAAGAGGCTACGCCCGCGATGAAGCTAAACGTTGGAGCTTCAACAATCCAGGAGATGCCTTGCGCCCACTCGCGAATGTGTTCATCCGGGACGAAGCCAATCATCATGTACAAGATCGTTGACATGATCCTCAGCATCCAATCCTACAGAAAGTCTGCCCATGGCTTCAGTCTTAAAGTACCGAGCCCGGCTGTAAACCCAAAACCCCCATCATCCCTAAACCCAACACCCGGTAGACGATGTTTCCGCTCCCTGCGGCTTATACCTAAAGGGACACAGGCAGAGGCCTACAAGGAGGCGGCAGGTTTTAGAGCTTCCATTGCCCACGGCTCACGGCTTTGAAGGTTTAAGGCTTCGGGGCCTTACAGTCTTGGAGTCCAGGATGCTCGTGGTCACGGTGGTAGAAGAATGTTACGGTTTAGGCTTGGTTTTGGGGTTTTAGATTATCAGTTGACCGCCACAACCACTGTGATCGTAAGGCAAAGCGTCGCCGACACCGTGCAAGATAGCATGGCCACGAAGGACAAGATAGGATGCAGGCTGTTGCAGACGGATGCACTTCGAAACAAGGACACCTCAGTCGGTCAGTCGTTTGCAAACGTAGTATAGTTGATGCAAATTCTGTCGACTGATCTGGTTGTGCGCCCGCTTACACCTTCACCCCTGCATCATTTGGCCGCAACCTTGTGCATTCCAATTGGGACGGAAGGCCGTGTAGTCATCACACTCCACATTCTCTGTGAAGTTGCACATGGTGAGGATAAGTGCAGCAACCTTGCAAAGGCAGGTGCATTCCCTGAAGGCATTTTGATAGTATGCTGCAGTTCAATTCTTCTGCAGCCGGTTTCGTTCACACCGCGAACAAGCATGAAGATATACTTCAGGAGTGGCTGTACTGACGTCAATGTGCATTGGAGCCTGTTGTGCGGGGGGAATGCCGACACACCCTGATCATATCACCTTTCAGGTCCAACGGCTCGTATGGGTCAGGCTGGTCCTGCTCCTTTTGCAACAAGCCAATATCCACAGGTGTAGCTTCAGAAAAAATACTTCTCGCTCCCTCTCTCTCTCTCTCCTCTCCCTCTCTCTTCTTCTTTTTCGTCAGGACATGTGGGGCTGTTAAGACCCCTCGGCCGCATGGGCCCCCCCAATGTGTTATGAGGCGTTGTAGTGGCGTGAAAAACTGATCGAAGTTCCACCAAAGCCCGCAGAAAGATGTATTGGACATAGCTTCTTCGGGTTATGTCTCTCTCTCCCCCTCTCTCTCTCTCTCTCTCTCCCTCGCTCTCTCTCTCTCTCTCTCTCTGTCTCTCTCTCTCTCTCTCGTAGGTGTAACATTCGGAGTACGGTGAGGATATGCCTTGTGCTGTCACGCGCAGCAGAGGCTCTGAAATCTGCTGAATGGCTCAGAAAGAGCGATTAAGGGTTCAGGGGTGTGGCAGACATCCTCACATACATCGCCACAAGGTTCAGGAGTTAGAGCCGGCCAAAAACAAACAAATATCGCAGCCAGGAACTACACCAATCGTGCTCCATGCACCTCCGGCGCGATCTCGGAAGCCTGAACGAGGGCGTGATGGCAAGGGGGGGGTAGTATTTCCGAACCAAACAATCATTTAAACGCGGTCTTGCACGTTCTGCTGGGCAAAGGACTCCAGACATCGGCGATGACATCTGGTTGCCAAGCGACTCTGAGCATCCAGCTTCGCCGTGCCAAGGACTGGCAGCATCAGCAAGAATGGGGACCTCGCGAGTGACCCGCATCCCGCAGCCTCTGTCTGAATGGCTTCTGGCTCGTTCAAAGCCTTTTCCTGAGTCCGAAAGTGCTACGGCTTGCGCTCAGAATGTGTTCTTCTACAAGACTACAAGTAGGTACGAGGAGGAAGACTGACTCAGAATGACGGGCCCGAGCGCATGCAACTCTTGCAACTATCCCAACTAGTGAGAAACTCAGCACAAGTGGAAAGAGAAAATGTTCGCTGAGCATGTTCACTTGCTAGAGCAGATGAACTCGTGAAGCAGCGCAAAAGACGCAAGAAGCAACCAAAACACCTGCTCATGGCTGCCGTATCCTGCAAGATATCTTTCTTGAGGTCGTCAAACTTGTCACCTGGTGCGACAATGCACAAAACTGCCTGCTTCTCTGACAATTTCGACTGTCAAAGCTGTCCCGGAACAAAGCCAAATAACAGCTTGGTGTACAACCTGTGCTGAAACATCTGCGAGGCCCGCTTGTTGCCTCGCGAAACCTTCACACACTATTACCGGTTTCAACCTGTCACATTCTGCTTGTGCATCGACGCAAAAGCTGTGGTGCATCAAAACAACAAGACAAATCTTCCCATACCTCAACAACAAACACGGCCACTTCCGACAAGCAACCCATCTGGTGAGTCATTGCGGATCACAAGCAGTACAGCCCTCCGAACTAATGGATAAAAGGAGCCAAATTTGGCTACTGTTTCCCTACAAGATGAAAACTTCATGTCGCACATGAGACGAACATGTCAGCCTCCCACCATAAGTTTCGAACTATTTCCAACACACACAGGATTTCGAGTCTTATGCATTCTGCAACACATCTTCACGCTGTTTCACATCTCAGAGCTGGAAGCAAAGCTGCGGGAAAAACAGCAGCACTTGCAGCGAAGTTGTTTTGAGTTTTGGGGTGCGTTTTTGTGGCTTTTTGCTTGCAAAAAAACAACTGCCATGGATGAGAAGCGCAATCTCGGACTTTCATGAGACATTTTCTTCCAAAACACGCTCTTGAACAAACATGCGGCGAAAAGCTCAAGCAGCCGCGTGGCTGCAACTTTCCAGCTTCGAGACAATCGAACCTGCAAACAGACGGTGAAGCCGTCATTTTTAACCTTGTTTCGGAGCCCTGTAGAGCGTTTTCGTCGGCTTTCTCCTTCTTATGTCTCAGTGAGCATTATTGTCGTGTCGAAATGGCAAGCCGCTTCGAAACTTCAAACCGTCACTCCTTCTTCCAAGATGCAAGAAAACAAACCAGAGGAAAACTGTTTCTGAGCCACATGGACGCGAGGAACTTGACCTTCGGAGAACCGAATCGGTGAAGCAAGGGATTCAAAGGAAGAGAAACCAAATTTTGAGAAAATGGAGCCAAAGGCAGCTTTCTCATGCGAGCTGTTGTTAAAAGTGAAGAGGTTAAATGGGCAAAGAGCTGAAAAGATGGCCTCAAAGAGGGCTTAAAGGGGTTAAAAGCTTCGACTCTTTGCCTTCCCTTTGGAGAGACCCCTTTAAGGGCTTTAAAGGGGGCTTTAAGGTTTTAGGAGGCTCTCTTTTTTGTCAAAGGGAGCGAAACCACGTGTCGTTATCAACTTTTTCGACTTCGGTTTCAACATCTGAAAAAGGACCAAAACTCCATTTGACCAAGCCAAACTTATGGCTTTTGAAGACGACCGCCCCACGCTGGCCTAAACGTTCTGAAAGCGGGTTCTACTGCGTTTGAAAAACCCAAACTTTGTTTAGCCAAGCTCACGATGAAGTCTGCTTGCAACAAACTTGTCATTTGGCAAAAAGCACGTTTGTAAAGTTGCTGCTGGCAACCGCAACATCTGCCGCATCCAGGTTGAGTCCAAAACGAAGATAAAACGGTGAAAAGCATGAACAAACCCTCTTGCTTCTTTAAGGAGTTGGCCGCCGTGGCCAGAACTGCCGTCCTGCTCAGCTGTCGAGCTTTCTGCAGAACGTTTTGAGGTTTTGCTCTGACTCGTTCTTGCTGCTGTTAGTTAAGAGGGCTTCAGAGGGGCTTACGTCTCTCTTTGTGGAGGGGACTCCTGGAGTCAGGTTTGCACGTCTGCTTCCGAGATCTTGTTCAACTCAGTTTTGGTGAAGATTCCACGTGACTTGTGTGATGCTTTGCGCCTCCAGCCTTCTCTTTCTGTGAAGACTGCAGTCTTTGAGACTTTACTGAGTCTTCAATCATCTTTGTTGTTGCTTCATTATTATTGCATGATTCAATGTCGAAGTCATTATTGATTCATTAAGTCATTATTGAATCATCATTGACTGTATCCCTTCCAGCCACCTTCAAGTCTCCCATTGATCGAATGCAGTCCGAGATCGCTACAGCACATGGACAGCATCCACAAGTTGAACCTGCGACGAGCAGAAATATCAAATTGTTTCAAGGCAATTTCTGCAGGCATTGCAGCATATGCAGTGTCTTGGACGCAGTGACTCTGTCGTGACTTTGTGGCAAAAGCGGCTGTAGTGACATTATTTTGCGGTTTTGAAAAAGGTTACCACAAGTGGTCCCATACTTTTGTATCCCTTTAAGTCTCTCTTCAAAGCCCCTTTAACCTTTTAAAGCCCCTTCGAAGTCCCGTTCAAGCCCCTTTAAAGCTCCTTGAAGCTTCCCTTTTGACAAACTCTCCCCGCTTTTTCAAGCCGCAAAAAAATTGAACAAAAACGTGCTCACACCCCACAAGAAGGAGAAAGCCACAGAAGACGCTCTAAGACGTTGAAAACGAAGAAAATCCTTGAAGCTCTCTCAACTTTAAGTCTCCCAAAACGCTCCCTAAAGCTCCTCCCTTTTGGCTTTTGTTCCCAAAGACATGACAAATGTGCTTACCAACCCCACAAGTGGGGAAAAGCCACACGAGTAGAGGTGTGAAAAACGAAGAACAAAATTCATCCTTTGAAGTCTCCAAGGAGGCTCCGCCTAAAGCTCCCCTTCAAGGAAGTCTTGCAGAGTCGAACCTTTGCAAGCTTCTCATTTGAGTTCTTCTTAAAAGCCTACTTACCAGGCTTTGAAAACCGAAAAATTTCGAAAGTTCCTCTGAGGACTCAAGCTCAGAGTTGAAGAAGCTGACTTTTTTTTGGGTGGAAGCATTCTTGTTAATTTCGACTTCGCTTGAAACACCCAAAAAAAAGGAGCTCAACAACCCCGAAGTGAAAGACTCCACAAAGACTGAGTGTGTGTCTGAGTCTTTACATGGTCAATGCGTTTTAACGCACTGCGCGGTTTGCAACTGTCACTACGCGGTTACACACGGTCACTACACGCGCCTCGGACTGGCTCGTCTCTCTGGAGCAGTTGGAGGCTGTTTGTGGCCACTGTTTGTGGCTTCTGTTTGTGGCTCGTCGCGCTTCGCACTACACGGTCACTGCGGCGGTCACTGCGCGGTACTACGTCACTACGCGGTCACAACGCCACTTCGCGGTCACTGCGATCACTGCACGGTCGTTTGCGGAACTGCGCGGTCTCTACGCGGTAATGCGGTCACTGTGGAATTCGCAGCAACTGCGCGGTAACTCCAGTTACCACGCAATCTTCGAGCAACGTAAGACAAATGCAAAATCGCTTCGGAGTCACATCGAGGTTCGTCTCTTTAAGCTAATTTGCCGTGAAATGCAGTCGCAAACGAACTGTCATCTCGAGCCAATTTTTCGTTGCATCGCGCAGTTACATGAGACACTGCGAAATTGTGAGAGCGGCAAAAAAACAGAAAAGCCGAGTTCCATTAGTCCGCGACGTGAGATTCATGAGCATGTTTGTGTGCTTGAGGCGTACATGCGGCGAAGAGCCCACATGTTTCCGCGATGCTTTTCAAGCATGTGATATTTCCAAGCATTGAACGAAACGGTTTTGTCCATGCATGTCAACCCACGTTCCACGTTGTAGCTTCTGACTGCTTTTGTTTTCAGCAATGCAGTTGCTTGTCCGTCCGTTTTCATCTTCGATCCAGACTCGACCTTCCATGAAATTCCCAAAGTGATAGCATGGTTCGCGTGTTCTAGCACGTTCAGCATGTCTCGATGCAACGGCATTGACGGATTGTACAGTGCCGCGATGGAAGTCCACGTTTGATTCGGAAAGCGCTCTCTTCGAAAAGTTGACGGGATGCACGCTTTCTTCATTTGAGAAGCTCTCGAAATGCCAAAGACACCACCGTGTCCAAAGAAGCCGAGAGTGCTGTATTTTTCATAAGCATGCGGACCGATGGCTCGAGTGCGGCCACGATGCTTCCCAGTTGTCGAGCAGCGCACGTAAGTTAATGTTCGGATGCTCGGTTCATGACAGTCTCGCATGCAAAGTCGAGCTCGGCGTCGTCTTCTTGGCGAGACATGTTTATTGACGATGCAACATGCTGACGGACCTACAACTCGAACAGCAGTGTCACCGCCAACTTGGAGCGCCACGGCGTGGCTGCAGGTTCTACATCTGGCTTGGCTTGGCGAACCTGGCCATCGAGCCCAACATCGGCGGAAGCAGCGATGGCGAGGTGATCTTCGGTACCGGCTGCGGCTTTGTCCACTTTCGACGCCATGGAGCCGCAGCTCTTCGATCGCATCGGCGACAGCAAGAATCAAGTCGGCTTCAGAGCCCAGGATGTGCAAGGTCAAGAATCGGACGGTAGAGAGCTCATTGCGGAAAACCGAGTGCGCAGCACTCGGTCTTTTTCTTGAGCCAAACGGGCGCAGCTTAGCGTCTTTGGGCTCTGTGACTGACAGTGAAACACTTCACAGCTTTTTGTTCCAAACGAAACGAACGTGCAGTCACAGACCGAACTCAAAACACTTCTAACGGCTGATGGCACACGTGTTAATTTCTGATACGGTCAGCCAGGTGTGTTTCCGCTCCTAGCCGGCGCGTTGGAGACTGCTGGGCTTGAAGTCGATGGCTTTCAGGTCGCTTAAATTGCAGTGTCCATCTGCACTGTTGTGGGCTGCAGCGATGTTTCAGCTTGAGTCGAAAGGATCCGAGCGTCGCCGGGACCCAGTTTCGCTGGCCTTGGGCGCCAGCAGGGCGTCCGTCGCCTCGGCCTTGGAGTAGACGTCGTAAGCCATAGAAAGAGTGAAATTGCCGTTCTCACCGCCGTCGCCTTCGGGTTGAATTCCGCGGCGCGGGTTGGGTCGGATCTGGTACGTAGGCCATTCAGACGCTGGTGTCCGTGCACAGGAGCAGGGCGGTGGCGTTTTCGATACTGCGCCGTCCAGGGCCTGCTGGTCCTGGGTGCTCTTGAGCCCGTGGTTGGCGGTGAAAGCGTGCGCTCCGTGGTGAGGTGAGGCTGGTGCTGAGGCTGGCGATGCTGGAGCCGTTCGCTGCGATGAGCCCCTCGGCAGCCAAGTCCGCGGAGCCAAGTCGGACAGACGCCCT